>CM059316.1:4692500-4737500 GCA_030340665.1 Neosalanx taihuensis | reverse complement strand
CATGTTCTCGCGCTGTAGGGATGATGAATAGCGGCCCGATGCATGAGATCGATCTGTGATCCACACTCTCTGCTCTCTCTTCCACAAAACTATACAGCAATTAATTGTGGCTTGTCTCCTCATCCCTCATCTGGCTGGGGCCACATATCGATGCAGATTACTGCTGATGGGCTGTTTTATCACCTTAAATAAACACTCACCACCTCCTCAAACTCTGCTTTAATATAGATATATATATAGAGAGAGCCTTTTCTCCTTTCAACAGGAGATGCCGACTGGATTAAATGAATTGCTGTAAAAGAAAAAATGATTTAAAGAGAAAAGAGGCATCCAGAATTATCCTAAGAATTAAGATAATCGTAGAGTCTGTAATTAGGCCTACAATAAAGACTTTTGTTTATTATAGACTAGAAATATCAAATTGTCATCGTTAAAGGTCTTTTTGGGGAACATATGGCCATTATAACTCATATTATAAACGCACTGACCTGTTGATAGAATTTAATACAACACTGGGTTTGTATGATATTGTTCAAATAAGTAATAGTTAATTCATAATTATAATTTGGTCTGCGCAATTGGTTGACGTAATTTGCACTAAATTGCCAATAAATGCACAGAATTTAATGAGTTGTTCTGCAGGAGACCTACAGATCCTGTGCATCAGGAAGAGGGTAGAAATCATATTAAGGTCTAATTGTGGTTGGAAATAAAAGGCCAAATATCTTAATGAATTAAAATGGTATATTAGTTTATAGATTAAATTGAAATGATGTGAGCATTGAATGATAAACCCAGATTATATTTAGATGTTTAGTCATTTTATCGCGCGCACCTGCATTTAAGATCAGATCCTATACTTATTTATATAATATCTTATACTTTTGAAAGCTTTTATCAAACTTTCCAGATGTTGGTTAATATCATCAGTGTCTTCAATATTACATTTAGACCATGCATGAAGGAGCCTATTTGAAGTGAACAACATTTTCCATAATGTTAATACTGTTTGGGGAGATGAAACAATTGCTTTGCCATATGTGACAACAAGAAAACGACTATATTCTCTTGTTTATCTTTTTATGTGTGTGAAGGAAAAAAAACAACTACTGACTTCCCTAATGAGCACACAGTAAAAGGTAAATCCCCCTTTTGTGAGTATTGTGCAGGGGAACAGCTGGACAGTCATACATACTGTTGTTTTGGTCGCCGGTGTGATTGTTTAATGGGATTATTTCCATTCTTTGTTGTCCATAAAGATAGTAGTCCAGCTCCTCTGAGGTCAGTTTAAACCCAGAGCCCTGGTCCCGCTTCAGACTGGTGGACAGGCAGAGGTCTTTAGCCTGGAGGCTGGGGCTCTCTGAAGAGATCATATCACTGCAGAGGGTCTGTCCAAAAAGTGCAATGGGTGGCAGGGGTAACTGCGTTAACCCAGCCAGGGAGGAAGAAGAGGAGGTGGTGGAAGAGGTGGAGGACGGGGTCAGAGCCGAGGAGGAAGAGGAGGTGGTTGAGGAGATGAGGTTCTGCCTTTGGCGAAAGTTCTCCATCGGGATGGAGATCCGGTCAGGCTGCGGTAGCTGCGTGAGCCCCGCATGCTTGAGGTGAGGCTGGGGGAAGAGGTGAGGCCAGTGCTGGAGGTAGGATGGGTCCACCTTGAGGAAGGCTGAGCCGCTCGGGTCACCCGGCTTCAGCATCGCAAACCCAAACTGCACAGAAGAAAACATGGGACTCCTTATCACTGCCTAATCAGATGGTTTACATGCAATAAAATTTAATTCAATACGTTCATAATTGATAAAATAACAAACAAAGTCAAGAAAACAAGCTTTAGCTGGTCAATTCTCACATTTCAGGAATTTAATCAGCCATTACGTGGATAATGGTATAAGAGATAATATGTTCCGCTGTTAAATGCAAACTAACAGGAGATATAAAAATAATAAAGGTTA
This sequence comes from Neosalanx taihuensis, assembly GCA_030340665.1. Taxonomy (NCBI): domain Eukaryota; kingdom Metazoa; phylum Chordata; class Actinopteri; order Osmeriformes; family Salangidae; genus Neosalanx; species Neosalanx taihuensis. The sequence continues at coordinate 4,735,551 of CM059316.1, read as the reverse complement.
GAACAGAAAGCGGAGGAACTCTGCGCTTCACGTGCGTAAAGCTTTCATCACAGCGCGCGACTCCAACACCGCAGAGCGCGACTTTCCAGAGTTCCCCAACCACGTCCTTACCAAACACACAGCAAACACAGCGAAACCGGAAAAAAACAACACTTACTATGTTCACTATGTGTCTGAGGTCCTTGACGGTGACTCCAATGTGTATTTTCCCAGACTCTCACACCATAGTATTGACTTCTAATACCTCGCGCTGTTCGTTTCAGTATTGACTTGAAATACGTCGCGCTGTTCACGTCTGAAGTACAATATCATCTCCTCCCCTCTCGTGCCCCCTCTCCTCTGAGCGCGCGCAGGATCACAGAAAGGGCACGTGGGGTTTTACGACAGCATCAAACACACAGGGGAGGAAGAAGTTCACACTGGCCCCAAACTGGAGGACCGCATCTGTCTTTGCCAGAACTATTCTGGGATGTTTTAGGCTTGAAACCATTGAAAGTGGGCCAGTCTGTTAAGCAGCAATGCCAGCCTTCATTTGCATAACTTCTAGTAATTTGTTGTTCTTGGGATGGAGAAGAAAAAACAGTTCTTTTCCCACACAAGTGTCATGAATAAATATATTCATTAAATTTCTAGTTCACCTCTCAACATAAATGATATTATTACACATTAAAAGGATCAATGCATAATAGTTCGGCACACGGGTGTGTGGGTTTTTTCCACTTGTTTCAAGGTGGTCACTTCAAGAAGCCTGCACCCCTGGTGTCTCACCACATTACAGTTTAATTCAACCCTCTCTATAATGCAGACTGCCTCATGGTTTTGTTACTCCATCTTGTTATTCAGCACTTGTGTTTCCCACCGTCTTCTTAGTGTTTGCACAATGTCTGCATGCTAGAGGCCTTTTACACGCCTTCTTCCAGAGGGGGGGTCACATGTTTGGCCTGGCATGGTTCTGACAAGGGGCCATTTGTCATCTGCAGATTGATAACGAACAAAAACACCAACATAATCGTCTGAAAATGAACCTCTTGTCTAGAAAAGTGCAATTTCACTGTAAAAGAATGTGAACAATAATACTGTCACCCTGATATGTTAAACTGAAGTTTCTGGAGGGAATTGCAGCTTGTGTCCACAAAATAAACATTATAAACTGGTTTCGAAGCTTGTACGTTATTATATTTCTTTGCAACTCGAATACTTCCATCTCAAGCTCTAGGTCTATTACAGGATTTCTAACCTTTAACTCCTGAAAATTAAGTATTTTAATGACCCTGAAAATAGACAATAATTCTAGGTTATAGGTAAATACTTGTCAAGAGCATCCCATTATATCCATGGGATGATTACCCATGCCTCAATTGGAAATAATTGTATTTGACTTATTAACAAAACATCGCAGACTTTATCGTCATAAGCATTATTCTAAACATCAATACTGAGAATAGGCCACCGTTCTTGTTTCATTATACTTGGTTGACTTGGGCCATATTCAATTTATATCAACCTCGCTGTCGTTTGGATTTATAATTAATATATATTAATTAATCCTGTTCTCTAAGAGGAGGTAAAACACAAGGAGTCACCCTGTTTACCTGCATTGATTAATGACTGCTTAACTAAAGGACATTGAAGTAGCAGCTCTGATCAATAAATTAACTACCAACATTTATTATTTTCTGCCACAAAAGCTCATTATTTAGGGTGGATTTAAAATATACATATATATATATATATACTGTATATATATGTATATCAACACAACTTAATTAATATATATATATGTATATCAACACAACTTAATTTATACACGCACGTTCATGTAACCTTGGTTGTTACTTTCATTTACATAGTGTATTCTGTTTGACATTCAATTAAAACGTTTACATTTCTTGTTAATTAATTCGCCTGATGGCTGCTAGACAAATGGAGGGCTGTCTTTGACAGAAGTCCGATAAAGCATCCACCAACCTCTCCCGGTGCCCCTCCTGTGTCCTGATTATGGCTCTGAGGTCAAGGGTTACTGACTATATCATTCATTAATATAGACGCTTATTCACCTGGGAATTAAAGAGATTCAAACTCACCTTTCTTTCTTGTAATCCGCCTTTTGCTTTACACTAATTGTTACATCTGAGAAATACTTTGACAAAATAAACACATTCATATTTAGGACAGTTTAATTATCTGGTGTTAAATCCTATATTGATTCAATCGACCCAAGGCTATTGTTATCTGACCACTGAAAACAAAAAAAGCCAATATAGTTTGGGATTTTTGCATGTCAGGATTGATGGGAATCTAGGAACCAAACATAAAAATAAAATATAGAGTCCATGAACCAATCTATGTTATTTGATATGATATTGGCCTATGATCTTTGTGGCCTGTAACATAGTTCCTCAGTTTTTGTTATTTTTTATTATGTTGCTATGAATGAAATGGGAAAAAAAATATATAAAAAATGTTACTCACATTAACTCATGCGTTTCCAAGTACAGGCCTAAAATCATGCAGAATTGAGAGGGGTGGTGGGGGGGGGGGGGTGGATTTACGGGATACAGGAGGTCAAAGGAGGCATGTTAAACAGAGACCATGTTGGTGTTTTAAACCCTGCAGGTATCCAAGCTCTGGGTTATATCTCTACACTGTAGGAAGTCAGCAGCCTCTGGATCCCTGGCCCGTGCAGTGCGTGACGCCCGGGGCTGCCAGGGGGCGCTGTAGTTCCCCTCACGAGCCACGGAGGAACAGACCAGACACTTGGATGTGCTCGTGTCTAGTAGTTCAGGATTGTTAGGATTGTATGACACAACAAGTTTACCAATAATGAAACACAACGGAGCTGCAGATTTAAGATAAATATTTCCCTTTCTGCTGGATGGACCCGTGCAGCCTGTTCTGAGGGGGAGGGGGGGGTGAGGAGGAGGAGCACTGCCCAGTGGGAGGAGGGAGCACTGCACGAGCCGCTCCGTGCGCACGCTCTCCGCTATTCACACCGATTTGACACACTGAGATTTTTCCACGGCGGCCCGGCAGCTGCAAGATGGAGCTGAAGACCTTCCTGTCTGCTGTCGTTTTCCTCGCGCTGACGTTTCCCGAGAACGTCGCGTGTTCGAAAGGACGGGCTGGACCGAAAGTGACAGAGAAGGTCGGTACGGTAGCCCAGAACATTCAGTCACACCGTGCACGGTAACGGGAGATCGGGCGCTTATGCATGCACGAGCGAAGCCACCGAGAGGGTTCCTTGGAGAACATTTGTGTGCAGGAGACATACTAACAAGGCTGCATGGTCTAACTGCATAGAAAAGCGCATTGTACTGTTCTATTCTGCCGTAGAAAAAAAGACCCAAATAGCATCATTACATCTGGAAATAAACCCCGTGATCTCCTCTGTTGATGGCCTTGAATTTGGCTAGTGATCTGTCACATTCATGAACGTCAGACATTTATTTTAAATCGTTTTGTAATAATGTTTTAAAATCCTGTAATAAGGGATATTGAAAAATCGCAATCGATCCAAGTTAAAACGGATGGATACACACTTGGTTTCTTTCCCTTTGCTAACCTCTGGAACGCCATGATAGTGACCATTGCCTGCCAAAAGGCTAACACACTTACATGAGACATCACACACACTTACATGAGACATCACACACGCACGCACACACACACACACACACACACACACACACACACACACACACACACACACACACACACACACACACACACACACACACACACACTCTGGCTCCGACCAGATCAAGGCCCTCAAGCACAACATGAAACAAGGCCTTACTGTGCTTGACACTGCGACCCTACAGACTCTGGATTTAAGGATGACTTCATCCATGCTTGTGTGTGTGTTTGTGTGTGTGTGTGTGTGTTCTTTTCCCAGGTGTTCTTCGATATCACGGTTGCGGGTCACGAAGTGGGCAGGATTGTGATTGGTCTGTTTGGTGAAGTGGTTCCTCTAACCGTGAAGAACATTGTAGCCTTGGCAACAGGAGAGGTAGGCCTCCATTGAACCTTCTTAAAATGGGTTTTTATAAGGTCAGCAATATCATTAACACACACTTACACACCCAGGCATGCTGGCCCAGGTTTTAAACTTGCCGTCTCTTTCAGCAGCAGTCTCTATTGTTAGGATTGTACCTCACAATTGTTTTTTTTGTTTTTTTTTGTAAATAGAAAGGTTATGGGTACAAAGGCAGTAAGTTTCACCGGGTGATTAAAGACTTCATGATCCAGGGAGGAGACTTCACTGCTGGGGACGGGACTGGAGGTAGGCCTGGTTCACACTGACGGACTACCATGCCAGCCTCACGCTCACTCTTCACCTCTCCTTCTCTAACATCTCCCCTCCTTTCCTCATCCCTCCTCTCTTCTCTCACCTCTCCTCCCCTCCTCCCCTCCTCATTTACATTTATTCATTTAGCAGACGTTTTTATCCAAAGCGACTTACAGAAAGTACAGGGACATTCTCCCTGAGGCAAGTAGGGTGAAGTGCCTTGCCCAAGGACACAAAGTCATATAGCCACAGCCGGGGTTCGATCTCACAACCTTCCGTTCATGAGGCCAACGCCTTAACCCGCTGAGCCATCTGACTCCCCCACCTCCTCACCTCTCCTCCAGGCCGCAGCATCTATGGCAACACGTTTGCAGATGAGAACTTCCGTCTGAAGCACCTGGGAGCAGGCTGGGTGTCCATGGCCAACGCGGGGCCCGACTCCAACGGATCCCAGTTCTTCATCACCGCTGCCAGGGCTCCGTGGCTGGACGGCAAGCATGTGGTGTTCGGCAAGGTGCTGGAGGGCATGGTAGGCTGATATCCTGCAGACACACAAGAGCTCACTTACTGAAAGAATGTCCACACCTCACAAGGATCCACCTGCAAACAACACTCACACAATCACTCTCACAACTCAACTTCTCTGTCAGTTCTCACAAGAATACACCCGCACACACATAGAAACAGTTACACACACACACACACACACACACACACACAGAAACAGTTACACCCTTACACACCTGCACGCATACACAGAAACAGTTACACACACACACAGACACACACACACAGAAACAGTTACACACACCCGCACACACACAAAGAAACAGTTGCACACACCCGCACACAGAAACAGTTACACACACATACAGAAACAGTTACACCCTTACACACCTGCACGCATACACAGAAACAGTTACACACACACACAGACACACACACACAGAAACAGTTACACACACCCGCACACACACAAAGAAACAGTTGCACACACCCGCACACAGAAACAGTTACACACACATACAGAAACAGTTACACACACACACAGAAACAGTTACACACACACACACACACACAAAGAAACAGTTACACACACCCGCACACAGAAACAGTTACACACACACAGAAACAGTTACACACACACAGACACACACCCTACACAGAGTTACACACACACCTGCACACATACACAGAAACAGTTACACACAGACACACACACACACAGAAACAGTTACACACACACAGACACACACACAGAAACAGTTACACACACCCGCACACACACAAAGAAACAGTTACACACACCCGCACACAGAAACAGTTACACACACACACAGAAACAGTTACACACACACAGACACACACCCTACACAGAGTTACACACACACCTGCACACATACACAGAAACAGTTACACACAGACACACACACACACAGAAACAGTTACACACACACAGACACACACACAGAAACAGTTACACACACCTGCACACACACACAGAAACAGTTACACACACCCGCACACAGAAACAGTTACACACACACACAGAAACAGTTACACACACATACAGAAACAGTTACACACACACACAGAAACAGTTACACACACCCACACACACACAAAGAAACAGTTACACACACCCGCACACAGAAACAGTTACACACACACACAGAAACAGTTACACACACACAGACACACACCCTACACAGAGTTACACACACACCTGCACACATACACAGAAACAGTTACACACAGACACACACACACACACAGAAACAGTTACACACACCCGCACACACACAAAGAAACAGTTACACACACCCGCACACAGAAACAGTTACACACACACACAGAAACAGTTACACACACACACAGACACACACCCTACACAGAGTAAGAGTGTTCCTTCCCTTGTGGTTCCAGTCTGTGGTTCACACCATCGAGCTCCAGGACACTAATGAAAGGAACCTGCCTTACACAGAGTGTGTGATCGTCAACAGCGGGCGGATCGAGGTGAAGGAACCCTTCATAGTGGAGGTGGAGGGATGGTAACGCCAGAACCACACACACACACACACACACACACACACACACACACACACACACACACACACACACACACACACACACACACACACACACACACACAGACACACACACACACACACACACGTACACAGGAGAGAGGGACCCAGAGAACCACACAGCATACAGGGTTCTGAAGGACTTCAAATCTGTAACGCTGTAAACTTTTCACAAAGCGAAACTATTATGCAGATTTTGTTGATGTTAATTTATTACCGTAGTATATTCACTGGTCAAATGATGGAATACTAACTAACTACGACCGTCCACTTTTGTTACGATTGACTTGAGACTTTTTAACTTCCTGCATGAATTGCCAAAATGATCCGACTACATCTTGCCAAACGATCACTTTGCCATTTGCACAGCTGTTCTGAAAGCACTTTTCTTCACTAATTGACTAACTCATATGCAATACTGTTTCACATATCAAGCTTTACATGTTGTCAAATGTTTTGGAAATGGCACTGATTTGGAAATTGAGCTAATTTCTTTGATCAAATGTTGTCTCATGATTTGTTGAAGAATATTTTGGAAAGTTGTTGCAATAACTGATGAAATAGACAAAAAAAAAGAGAAAAATAGACTTAATACCAGCAGTTGCAAACTGTTGGTGAACGAGTCCTTAATGAAACAATATGTCAGACCTATTACCCCAGAGCCCTAACTTGACCCCATCCTAACCCCTAAAACCCCCTAAATCTTCCTAGGATCCTAAACTCACCTACTTTAGCCCCCTCCTAACATCATCCAATGATATTCCAGCATCCTAACATCATCCAATGATATTCCAGCATCCTAACATCATCCAATGATCTTCCAGCATCCTAACATCATCCAATGATCTTCCAGCATCCTAACATCATCCAATGATCTTCCAGCATCCTAACATCGTCCAATGATCTTCCAGCATCCTAACATCGTCCAATGATCTTCCAGCATCCTAACATCATCCAATGATATTCCAGCATCCTAACATCATCCAATGATCTTCCAGCATCCTAACATCATCCAATGATCTTCCAGCATCCTAACATCATCCAATGATCTTCCAGCATCCTAACATCATCCAATGATCTTCCAGCATCCTAACATCATCCAATGATCTTCCAGCATCCTAACATCATCCAATGATCTTCCAGCATCCTAACATCATCCAATGATCTTCCAGCATCCTAACATCATCCAATGATCTTCCAGCATCCTAACATCATCCAATGATCTTCCAGCATCCTAACATCGTCCAATGATCTTCCAGCATCCTAACATCATCCAATGATCTTCCAGCATCCTAACATCATCCAATGATCTTCCAGCATCCTAACATCATCCAATGATATTCCATATCTCCATATCCTAAATGTTCCACTGACTGTAGAAACTTAACCAACATATCCTTTCTATCAGCTTCCTTATTTGAAAATGTAGCAATGAAAGTGTCATCAAGGTGATTTTCTACAATAAAAAAAAACATTGCAATACTGATTGTTTTCTTTTCTTCTCCTCATTTATCCATTGCCCAACATAATAAACTGGCATGTGTAAGTAATGGTAAACTAAAGCTTGTGTATTATAATGACAAGGGACTTAGGAACATGGAGAGGATGTAGGGCTAATGAAGACAACACTGTGATTTGTCTCTCTGCCTGTCTCTCTCTCTCCCTCCCTCTCACCATACTCCCTGTCCTCCATCTCTATACTGTGGAAGCCTCAGAAAGACTCTCCCCTGGACACAAAGGTCAGAGCAGGAGGAGAACTATCATGAGGACAGCAAAGAACCCAGGGAACACCAGCCCCAGTCTGCCCTGAAGAAGACAGCAGAGGCTGGGGCTGGGAGAGGCTGGAGGTGGGAGAAGCTGGAGCTGGGGGAGGAGGAGAAGGCTAGAGGATAGAGGCTGGGTCTGGGATGACAGGCCTCATTAGGACCATCTCCAGGCTGCGGGGGGTGGGAGGGTGGAGGGAGGAGGGCGTCCCCATGGACCCTGCCAGAGCTTCATGGGACAGTGTGGAGGAAAGGTCAGCAGTGGACACTCACTAACATGGCAGCAACCACCTCAGCCTCTGGAGTTACACTGGAGCCACAACACGTACGCGCACACACACACACACACACCTGTGAGGCTTGATACCAATAGTAATCTGACAACAAATTGCCAAATCCAACTACTAACCAACAGGTTAATTACATTAAATGGTTTCAAACATCAGATTTATAGAACGTTTTGCCCGAACCTGTATTTCAACTCCTTTCTAAGTATGAAGAAACCAGCACATTCAACCAGTCCATGATGCTTCATCTCAAAGACGCGTCTGCCTGTAAACCAGGCCAGGGTGGAAGAGAGGCTGCAGCAGGTCAGGATCAAGAGAACCTCATAGAGAGAGAGAGAGAGAGCGTAAGAAGCCTGCTGACATCGCTGCTCGCACGCCCCTGTATGCTACGCAGAAACGTCCCTGAACAGAAGCCTTGACAGTGAAATCATTTGCAGATCAGGTCCTCCTCTCAGTGTCGGCCATATTGACTGGCCGGTAATGACAGTGTTTCACCCTGTTATACTCTGACAATTATCACCCTCTGCCGCCACTCCGCCCGGCAACAATTAGGCCCTGGAATTATCATATTGACACTTGTGACAGGCTGGAGACAGGCCAATCAGATGGCATGAATAGTGAGTTTGCCAGAGCTGGAGGTGGCTCTCTCCCTCTGCAGTATTAGTATTGGAGGCTGGAAACAGAGCCAAGATGGCCGCTTGTTATCTCTCAGACGCAGCTCTTTAGAGGAAAGGGGCTCCTGGCAAAATGTTTGTCATGATAATACTCCGTCTCTGGGAACTTCCTGATAAATTCACTTTTGCTCTCTAACAATGGCCGACCCTTGAGAGACATAAAAAAAAGAGAAGATTGCTGCTATGTTTGTGCAGTAACACGGTAAAAACTAGGCGATAGTATTGTGATCCTTTTTTAAAGTAGCAGCCTTGTAATGAGATCTCAAGACTGGACTCATTCTGGAAGTGGAGATATCGGGCTTGTCGCTCCACTTTCTAATCACTATTTATACGTCACTTTGGATAGACGAGTCTGCAAAATAGCTACAGTATCATAGCTTGGAAAATGGGTTAGGATCTTAAATTAACGAGTTGAATTACTGAACTCTACTTAATTTCTCTGTAATTACACAGGCTTTGTGTGTGCTTCTCTGGGTTCAGGTCACTGAGTATTTTCTACCAGCCTTTAGTTGATGCAAATGAGTAATTCAGTAGAACTCTCCCTTAAAACAAATATTGATCTAGAAACACATCATTTCAGAGCGCTTAAGATGGGTTTAACTATATGCATTTCTGATTAAAACCAATTTTTCCATCTCCCATTTAAAAAAAAACAAAACAAAACAAAAAAAAAACAGAATCTATTAGTTTCCATCTCTGCTTCAGAATGGGGGGGCCTCACATACAGAGAAATCATTAGAGCTCCAGCCTGCTAAATGCTCCACTAGGTGGACGGAGCATTGATCGACCTCTCAAGCCCTCTCAGTGTCTGACCCACGATGCATCACCAATTGTCTGGATTTTTCCTCTTTTTTTTTTTCTCTCTCAGCCAGTGAGAAAGAACGCTCACAAATTTACAAAAGGGACTTGTTCTGTCCTGACCCTAGCGAAGGACCATCACTCGGTGGAAAAAGCCAAAGAAACACCAGCGGGGAAGCGTCGGCGGCAGGGGAGACGGATAAACAGCCTAATGATTTCCCCCGGGGCTCCGCCCAGGAGCGGTGTCACAGGAAGCAGCATAAATGGTGACACCTCCTCACTTAGGATCCCCTGGAAATCGAACGCTGACACGTCTCTTCAACCGCTCATCAGCCAATTACCGCGGCAACGCCGGAGCGCGCTCGCGTCTTCGGACAGGACGAAAGAAATAAAGAGAGAAAGGAAAAAGATGGGAGGGGGGGGGCGGGGTGGGGCAGCGGGGGGGGGGGGGGGGGGGGAGAGGAGGAGAGATGATAACCTTCTGAGATGATGACGTTGTTCCTCTCTAAAGCGCTCCCCCCAACTGCCCAGGCAGACTGCAGGCCACCAGCAGGGACCAGGAGCCCGCAGGGGGTCTGGAGAAACCACTGGAAGATTCCTCACAGCCTCAACACACACCTCACCTTCCACACACACACACACACATGGTCCTTCGCACACACACACTACTCCCCATATTGTTTAACCTCAGTCTATCTGTCTTAGTGCTGAATAGGGAACAAACTAAAATATGTATCGTGGAGATCCTTTCAGTTGCCTAAACACCCGGAAAAGGACAGCGGGAAAAAGGTGCGATGACAGTTTAGTGTGTGAGATGGATGACAGTGGTTAGCGGGGCGATGATACAGCTGTTTAATCATTTAGATGTAAGGTTACGGCTGCAGCCATTGTGTAAAATTTATGCATTGTGCCACATTCATCACGAGGCGGGGATAGGACACTCAGAAGAAGAAAAGAAAAGCTGCTTAATAAATCAGAAGAAGCCGTGCTGAGAGGCCCTCCCACCTGAAGGACTGAACCAAGGAGAGACAAGGACAGGAGGAGAGGAGGAGGAGAGGAGGAGGAGAGGAGGAGGAGAGGAGGAGAGAGGAGGAGAGAGGAGGAGAGGAGGAGGAGAGAGGAGAGGAGGAGGAGGAGAGGAGGAGGAGAGGAGGAGGAGAGGAGGAGAGAGGAGGAGAGAGGAGGAGAGGAGGAGGAGAGAGGAGAGGAGGAGGAGGAGAGGAGGAGGAGAGGAGGAGGAGAGAGGAGGAGAGAGGAGGAGAGAAGAGGAGAGAGGAGGAGAGAGGAGGAGAGGAGGAGGAGGAGAGAGGAGGAGGAGGAGAGGAGGGGAGAGAAGAGGAGAGAAGAGGAGAGAGGAGGAGAGAGGAAGAGAGACAAGGAGGAAAGACAAGAAGAGAGGAGGAGAAAAGGAGAGACAAGGGGAGGAGAGGAGACGAGAGAGGAGAGGAGGAGACACAAAGAGAGAAGAGAAGAGGAGAATGAAGGAGGAGGGATAAGGAGATAAAGAGGAGGAGAAGAGTCGAACAGAGGAAAGCAGAGGAGAGTCGAGGAAAGCAGAGGAGAGTCGAAAAAAGTCCCGTAAATCTCCTTTTCCAGCATGAAGTTCAGTCAGAAACTCTTCCTCCTCCTTTCTCTCCACAGCTGCTGTGGCTGCTTCCCACTAACGCTTCAACCCTGCAGACCAGGATGACCCTGTGTGGCCTCGTCCTCCCTCAGTTACTTTCCACCATCTAACTCTCCTCTTTTCCTCTTTCTCGTTCCCTCGCCCCCCTCCCTCTCCTCGCTCCCTCTCTCTCCTCGCCCCCCTCCTTCTCTCTCCTCGCTCCCTCTCTCTCCTCGCCCCCCTCCCTCTCTCTCCTCGCCCCCCTCCCTCTCCTCGCTCCCTCTCTCTCCTCGCCCCCCTCCCTCTCTCTCCTCGCCCCCCTCCCTCTCCTCGCTCCCTCTCTCTCCTCGCCCCCCTCCCTCTCTCTCCTCGCCCCCCCTCCCTCTCTCTCCTCGCCCCCCCTCCTTCTCTCTCCTCGCTCCCTCTCTCTCCTCGCCCCCTCCTTCTCTCTCCTCGCCCCCCTCCCTCTCTCTCCTCGCCCCCCCCTCTCCTCTCTCCCTCTCTCTCCTCGCTCCCTCTCTCTCCTCGCCCTCTCCTCGCTCCCTCTCTCTCCTCGCTCCCTCTCTCTCCTCGCCCCCCTCCTTCTCTCCTCGCTCCCTCTCTTCTCCCTCTGAAACTAATTATCTGTGAAGTCAGGAGCAGGGGGAGCAGAGAGGAAGAGGAGGTTGGAGAGAGGAGGGAAGAAAAAGAGAGAATAAAGAATAAAAAGAGAGAATAAGGGGACAGAGATGAGAGGGGAGAAGAAGAATGGTGTGGAGAGGAGGAGAAGAGAGAGGGAGGAGAGGAGAGAGGGAGGAGAGGAGAGAGGAGGGAAACAAGTTCCTGTTTTGGCCTGACTGAGCTGCTTGCACAAGGTGATCTAGGTTCAACTGCAGTTCGGTTCGGTTTGGTCTGGTTGGATCTGGTCTGACCCTGCCTGGTTCTGTGGTCTGGTTGGATCTGGTCTGATCCAGTCTGGTTCCGTGGTCTGGTTGGGTCTGGTCTGATCCAGTCTGGTTCTGTGGTCTGGTTGGATCTGGTCTGATCCTGCCTGGTTCTGTGGTCTGGTTGGATCTGGTCTGATCCAGTATGGTTCTGTGGTCTGGTTGGATCTGGTCTGATCCAGTCTGGTTCTGTGGTCTGGTTGGATCTGGTCTGATCCTGTCTGGTTCAGTGGTCTGGCTGGATCTGGTCTGATCCAGTCTGGTTCTGGTTCTGTGGTCTGGTTTGATCTGGTCTGATCCTGTCTGGTTCTGTGGTCTGGTTGGATCTGGTCTGATCCTGTCTGGTTCAGTGGTCTGGTTGGATCTGGTCTGATCCAGTCTGGTTCTGGTTCTGTGGTCTGGTTTGATCTGGTCTGATCCTGTATGGTTCAGTGGTCTGGTTGGATCTGGTCTGATCCAGTCTGGTTCTGGTTCTGTGGTCTGGTTGGATCTGGTCTGATCCAGTCTGGTTCTGGTTCTGTGGTCTGGCGTGGGTCGATAGCATCTGAATGCCATCTGCTTGTGGCAGCATTATGCCACCAGAGGCTTCCATGCATCTTCTTCTATTGAAAGGTTATTTTTATGCGGGTAAACAATTCATCCTCTGGCCGCATGCTGGATGCTCCGTTACCACGGCGATCGATACCGTATGCAAAACGGCGAGCGGAAGAGAGAGAAGAAGAAGAAAAAAAAATGGAACCCTAGGAGGGAGCGTGAGGTGCAGGTGAAGGCTAATCGATGGCGGGGCCGCTAAACTCTGACGCCTGGCCCGGATTGTTTATAGCCCTCCGATGCAAATGATCCTCAACTCCCCCCCTTCCAGACACCTCTGCCTCTCTGTCACTCCTCCTAACACACACTTAACCTGTAAACAATGGGATGCCTCCCAGGTAGGCCTGACTAGGCAGTCTGTATGACGCCTCACACACCCCCATAATACAGCTAAGGCTACAACAGGGGCGCTTGATTCGACCGTTGAAACAGCCCCTCTTTTAAAGATCCCACGCCTCTGATGTTGAATGGATTTGTGTTGCGCTGGCTGTCTGCCTGTGGCCCTCTGCTGTGTGTGTGGGTGTGGGTGTGTGTGTGTGTGTGTGAAGCGCATGACAAGATCTTGCATTAGTTGGAAGCATCATGTGTGTGATCCGCACTATCAGGTGTCCAGGGACCCTCCTTCTGTCCGTACACACATCCAGCCCCCCAAACACACACACACACACGCTCCATCAGTCACATGGAACAACCTCCACCCTCCTCCTTCCCCACCTCCTCCACAGTTCTCCTCTCTCCTCCTCCTCCTCTCTCCTCCTGGACGGTTTAGTCTTGTTAGTCTACATTTTCTCCTGCTCAGTCATTAGTGATAAATGTACTGCTGGATTCACTGTCAAGTTAATCAATGCTGCCAAAGTTTTGTTGACCTAACAGTAATCTATAAAGCAAACCCTGGTCTTTTTCACTCCTCCCTCCCTCCCTCCCTCCCTCCCTCCCTCCCTCCCTCCCTCCCTCCCTCCCTCCCTCCCTCCCTCCCTCCCTCCCTCCCTCCCTCCCTCCCTCCCTCCCTCCCCCCCTCCCTCCCTCCCTCCCTCCCTCCCTCCCTCCTCTCCTCCGCTCCTCTCCCCCATGATGACAACTCTCTCCTCCCCAGGCCTGTGAGCCTGTCTGGTTCCTGCTTCAGAGGGGGGGGGGGTCCAGCTCTTTGAAGCTTTGTCTCCTCAAATTGAAATACTGTCTTTAAAAGAGCTCCAATTGCTGTGACGCCTCGCCTGTCAGAGAAATTGTTTAAAAACCAGAGTCAGTCAAACAGATCCAGTTTGATGTTAAAACACTGGCAAATCGATACCTTCACAGATGATAGAACCTTGTCAAGCGAGGAAAAAAAAAAAAAACACGCAATTGCCTTGACAACGAGGCCCTTGTTTCCAGGGGCGATAGCTCTGAGAGACGAGCAACGTGGGGTCCGGTGGGGGGGCGGAGAACGAGGGATGGTGGGGGAGAGAAGAGGAGAGGGTGAGAGTGGAGAGGCGATGAATAAGAGGCTGGCCAGCTTCTCTGTACGAGGCACTGACACCAACAAACTGCAGCAACTCCGGCCCCAAACAAACGGCCATCACATTCTTTCCAAAGCAATTATTGCTTTATGAATTCCCATTGATTTGTTCTCCCCCTTCCCTCACCGACGCTCAGCTGTATGTATGAAATACTCCGAGTGTGTAAATACTGAAGGAGACGCGCACATAATTTGTGTTTGTTTTGTTTATTTATTTCCCCCCTCAGTATTATAGTGGTCATAGAGAATATAATCTGGAAGCAATCAGAGGTAATTGATTATGTCTGAGGCTGGGAGGAAAGAGAGAGGGGTGATGGGGCGAGAGAGGCTCAATTACTGTGAAGTGATGAGAGAACGAGAGCGAGAAAGTGAGAGAGAGAGAGAGAGAAAAGAAGAGGGGGAGAGAGAGAGGAGGGGGGGGGTGGGGGGTGGGGATGAAAGAACCCCCCCCCCCCCCCATCTAACCTGGCTGGAGAATACTTATTAACCTTTTTTCCACGCAGTTGACAAATGAACAAGATCAACAGCGCGGGGCCTGCATTCATCACTGCCTATCTACTCTTAGGGCCTCTCTGCTCTGGACCGGAGAAATAACAACTTTCTGCTAATAAAGCCAAATAGACAGTGGCCACCCAGCCCCCGCCACCAGCCCCCGCCCTGTCATAGGCCACCCAGCCTCACATCCATCTCCTCTGATCTTCCACTGGTGCTAGTCACGGAGGGGGGGAAGGGGAAGGGAAAGGGGGGGGGGGGGGGGGGGGGGGGGGGGGTAGGGGGGGGGGGGGGGGGGGGACAGGCAGCTCAAGCAGCTGAATTATGGCAACATTTGTTACCAATAGGGATTGAAGATATCGAACATTCAACACAGCTCATGTAGTGTGAGTGTGTGTGTGTGTGTGAGAGTGTGTGTGTGTGTGTGTAGTGTTTACAGCCCTGTCTCTCCAAGGGATGTCTTAGTATTTAAAGGCTTGTGTGGAAGTATGGTAATAGATTATGTATTAGGTTAGTTTTTTTTTGGGGGGGGGGGGGGGTGTGATCGTGTTATAACTCGTCAGTGGAGGTTCAGGGAAGCTCAGGGAGCCAAACCTCAGATGACAGCAGCTGTTAGGACATCCAGAGAGTTTTTACATAAAGATAAAAAGTGACCTAAACAGTCATTCCTACCCTGCCTGCACACACACACCCACACACACCCACGCACGCACACACCCACACACGCACGCACACACACACGCACACACACACACACACACACACCCACACATGCATGCACACACACACACACACGCACGCACACACCCACACCCACCCACACACACATGCACGCGCACACACACACCCACACACGCATGCACACACACACACACCCACACACACAACACCCACACATGCATGCACACACACACACACACACCACGCACG
Source organism: Neosalanx taihuensis (assembly GCA_030340665.1). Lineage (NCBI taxonomy): Eukaryota > Metazoa > Chordata > Actinopteri > Osmeriformes > Salangidae > Neosalanx > Neosalanx taihuensis. Next base: position 4,719,620 of record CM059316.1, on the reverse strand, counting down.
CACACACCCACACACGCACACACCCACACACGCACACACTCTGCACCCTGTTCTTCCATGAGTACTCTACAGCCATGTGTTCCTTCAGTAGCAGGACTTAACCGGCACACCGGCCAATTAACCCAGGCTTGCTAATTGCATACCCCCCCCCCCCACTGCCCAAAACACACACACACACACACACTGCCTCTCTGCCTCCCTGCCTCCACAAATGAAGAGAAATGGACGGGTCTGTTTAATCTGCTGTGGGGCTAACGAGGATCCAGAGGAAATAGAGCCGGGGCAAATGATGATACAAGTCCCAGCCAACAGCAGACTCATCACTCCCCCCCCCCATCACCTCCACCCCCTGCCCCCGTCACTCCCCCCCCCCATCACCTCCACCCCCCTGCCCCCGTCACTCCCCCCCCCCATCACCTCCACCCCCTGCCCCCGTCACTCCCCCCCCCCATCACCTCCACCCCCTGCCCCCGTCACTCCCCCCCCCCCATCACCTCCACCCCCTGCCCCCGTCACTCCCCCCCCCATCACCTCCACCCCCTGCCCCCGTCACTCCCCCCCCCACCCCCCATCACCCCCACCCCCTGCCCCCGTCACTCCCCCCCCCATCACCTCCACCCCTGCCCCCGTCACTCCCCCCCTATCACCTCCACCCCCTGCCCCCGTCACTCCCCCCCCATCACCTCCACCCCCTGCCCCGTCACTCCCCCCCCCCACCCCCCATCACCTCCACCCCCTGCCCCCGTCACTCCCCCCCCCATCACCTCCACCCCCTGCCCCCGTCACTCCCCCCCCTATCACCTCCACCCCCTGCCCCCGTCACTCCCCCCCATCACCTCCACCCCCCTGCCCCCGTCACTCCCCCCCCCCACCCCCCCATCACCTCCACCCCCTGCCCCCGTCACTCCCCCCCCCCATCACCTCCACCCCCTGCCCCCGTCACTCCCCCCCCCCACCCCCCATCACCTCCACCCCCTGCCCCCGTCACTCCCCCCCCCCATCACCTCCACCCCCTGCCCCCGTCACTCCCCCCCCCATCACCTGCACCCCCTGCCCCCGTCACTCCCCCCCCGCCCTGCGTTCACCTGGCTTGTTCTGTGTTTCCCTGATGGGGAGGGGTGGGTGGGGGTTGGTGGGGGGGTGGGGGGGGGGTGCCCTGACTGCTAACGAGAACGAAGCCAAGTCGTCGACAGGCTTGGAGCCGGTCCACTCAGGAAACACAGCGGAGTGGAGGAGAAGGAGGAGAATTATTTTTCTTTATTAAGTGACCCAGGTCCTCCGGGAGACAAAACAAAGCAAACAATTAATCTTTTTACTGGGGGGTTGTGAGTCTGTGTGTGTGTGTGTGTGTGTGTGTGTGTGTGGGGGGGGGGGGGTGTCAGACCAGGCAGTGTAATTAGGCTAGTGTGTGAGGTGTGTGTGAAATGTGTGTAGGCTACACACACCTGACAAAGGTACACACTCGTAGGGGTTAAACACACCGGCGACAAACACACCGACGTGCGCGGTCCGGCTCCTGTTTGCTTTAGTGTCTAACCGAACGGCTCCAGGGTGCATTTCTAACGAGGAGTCCACCACAAGCCTTCCTAGGGTGTCTGGGGGGGGGGGGGGGGGTGTCAAAGGTCTATCGATCCAACAGAAGCGGCGCTGCGGTGCTGACCTGTCGGCGGTCACCTGACCTCCCTGCGTACCTGACAACCCTCGCGAGGTCCCTCCGAGCGGAGCGGGGATGGGAGGGAGGGTAAAACAAGCAACCTTCAGACTGCGTCGTATCGAACGGGATCAAAACGGAAGAGTCCCTTAAGGGTGTACCGCATAGTTAGCGCCGCCCCCAGTAATACAAATCAAACGCTCTCTAAATTGTTCCACCCGGGGTCTGACGGGGGGGAGGCTGGGGACATGCGGTCAACAGGAAATAGGAAACGCAAGGTCAGCAGATGTTTATTGTGAGCCAGTTCTACTGCGCACTGCCAGCCTGGCGGACCACAGCAACAGGAAGTTTTGGTGTACGTACTGCGGGACACAGACATATGAATGTCGACTTACCGACTTTCTCTGGATCTGACACTGATATATGCATATCAAATGAGTCTCCTCCCTCCTCCTCCTCAATCTACAGAGCAACAAGACACAACCGTGACAACACAAATAATACAACGCAAATACCAGCACAAGCGGATTTAGCTCAGTGGTTACAGCACTCTGACGTTGAAATCCCTCGTCTGTATTGAACACTGCTTTGGATAAAAACATCACTGAAATGAATACGTCTTTATTACATTACAGAATCTTAGAGAAGGGTGTTCATAAAGTCTGGTTCATGACCCCTTGACCCTGCGGGGATGTTGTACCTCGTTCAGGTCGGTGTGGAACAGATCGCCCCGGGGCGTGATCATGATGGTGGGCGTGACGGGGGTGATGGCAGGGGAGGGACCATCAGACAGAATAGGCTCCCTCTCTGGGCTGTCCAGGGACACCTCCTCTGTAGCTCCTGCCACACACACACACACACACACACACACGCAAAGACGACAGGTTAGGTTGATGACAGGTGAGACACCTGTGATAATTTCACAGTTCTAGTCAAATCAAACCTTATGTGAGTGAATGAATGAGTGAATGAGTGAGTGAGTGAGTGAGTGAGTGAGTGAGTGAGTGAATGAGAGGTGGCGTCGACATCCAACCTGCAAACAGGTCTTCTGGATCATCGTCAAACAGGGCGTCGACCTCCTTGGGTCCGTTGGAGCTGGTGTTGACCTCCAGGTTGACCTCCAGGGTGACCTCCTCTTCGACGGGCAGGCTGGCAGGCTCCAGCTCTGGAGAGGAGGGGTGAGACTGGGGACACAGGAACAAGAGAGCATCAACATCCAGCTCAGATGTAAATACCCTTTAGTTAGTAAGGACACCGAGACCGGGTTCTAATAATCCTGAAATCCAGTTATATACAAGTCAGGATTGTTCAGTTAATTCAAAGCAATGAATCCCAGCATACATTGGGTCAACCTGGCTTAAAATAGTACCAAATTTAACACGTAAGAGTCATGTCATGATATGAATGAAAACCAAAAATCGGTCCTGACATTTGGCATCCAATAGACCAGCCTCATTGGAATCTGAGGCAGAATGTGACATAATTTGTACTGATGGGAAGTAAAGTACTATTTCTAGAAGGAGAAATAGTTTGACAGTGAGGTAAAAAAAAAATGTAGGTCACTATGTGATCCATCACCCCTTGTCAAATTAAATCAACATTTATTTGTGCAGCCCTTTTTACAAGCAATGTCACCAAGGGCTTCACACATGCCCACAGAACTGCCCCTCAACCAACCTAAACCCTCAAGGAAGACGAGGAAAAACTCCCAGAAAAACTCACTAGAAGAGACATTTTTTGGGGAGGGGAAATCTTGGGAGGAGACCTAGTAACCCTGGCCTGTGGGTCCTCTGTCCTTATCACCCAGAAGCAGCAGGAACACCCTGTCAGTCACCCTGAATAACCCTCAACGAAATCAGCTTTCCTTCACGGCTGAAACTTCAGCATCAACACGCGTCTTCCAGAAACGTCTACATGGGCAGAAGAGTCCAGCTAAGGGGAATAAGCAGGAAGTCTAAGGAGTAACGACTCACTTCCTGTCTCAGCACAGGATGTGAAGGGTTTAAAGAGCAGGAAGCAGCCGGCAGCATCTGAGCTGCTGACCTCAACATCTGACCTCACCCACCACCAAAGAAGAAGTCAGCTGAAGGCCGGCATGATATCAAACCTCTCCAGATGTGACGCAGAACTTCAACAGACATGCCAGGCTTATATTTTGAGAGCTTCGTGAATATGCCTGCTACATGAATCGATTCACCCTGAATGAAAAACAAACCGGGTTAGAGTAACTCCTTGCCCAGTGGTTGTAAAGTATCCACTAGAGCAGAATAAGGGGGGAGAAGGGGGAGGGAGGCTGGGAGGAAGGGGGGAGGACAGGCTTTTTAACCGACTGACCCCAGTCCACCTCTGCTGAATAAGAGGAGGTCAGATGAGTTAATGTGTATTCACTTACTACTCTTTTATGGGGTTTTCTCAAGGCCTGTCTATACAGTAAACACACCCTCCTCTCACCCACTCACAAGACAAATGAGGTCCTGAATGACTGACTAACTGGCTATAATGGTGTAGTGATGGGTGGGACTACATTTAAAGAGCATACATTGAAATAAGTCTGACATCGAAGACCTCTTTAAAGGAATGTGTCATTGTGCAACAACATATTTCACTGGACACAAGCTTCACTGAAGGCCGAAGTGCATTATGCTTTTTACAGAGATACAAAGCCAATATATTATTTCATATTTTCAAACTGCTAATAGGACGTCCCACTGCTCTAAATAACCCAAATGACACGATCAAATAACAGCTTTAACACACAGCCAGGTTAACTGTTATCTGCCACTGTGCCGGTGCGGTGTCACCCTGTGACTGTCATGTGACGCTCCTTCATTAAACCCGGAACACAGCCACATGACTGGGGATCCTGCGTTAACCAGGCGCAGCATGATGCCCTTGAAGCAGCCCAGCCTGCGCAGCTTGGCACAGTCAGCTGATATAAACTGTTACTTTCCAACGATTATCTATTGCTTTTGAAATATAGCAGTGGGCCAGTCGCCCAGACACTTGGTCCTACCCTATGCACACCATGCTCACTGATCTAGCACCGTATCTCTTGCCGGCCAAAGAAAGGTCGCTTAACTACCTCTGGACTGCATCTGTCAATGAGCCCCCCCGCCCCGCAGCGCTGAACCCCAGCTCTCACCTCTTGCGTGGACACCGTACTGACAAAGAGGTCCTCCACGTCCTCCTCCAACTCCCTGAAGTCGCTTTGCTCAGCATCTCCCATCGGTGGAGGCTCTCTCTCCTCCGCCATCTTCCCTCTGCTCCTATTTCCGCAGTAGAACCCAGCGGAGTCAGGAGAGGAGGGTGCTGTCATGTGACACAGGAGCACTGCCCCCCCCCCCCCCCCCCCCCCATCAAACATCATATTCCGCCCTAGTTGCAGACTAGACAATGCAAAATTATGGATATGCAAATAATAAATAAAAATATATCTACATTTTGAATGTTTACGTTTTATCGTGGACTTTTGGCACTCAAAAATATTGAAACATGTCATTTTCCCCCTCTTTTCCATGACACCTTCATGTCTGTTGGTAAAGAGAGTAACAGACAAGAGAATTATCAGCATATGACTCAGACCAGCTTACTTCTGTACTGTAACTGTTGTAGCCCAGAGATAATGACCCTGGGGAAGAGATGACTTATGGAGATGTGAAGAGATACGACTTTTATTGATGTCAGATTGAACAAATGGAGTGCTGCTTTGACGCCTTAACGCTTCAAAAAATGTATAAAATTGAGTTGGATGAATTGCACCATACAGCAGTGCGGGGTGATTTAAGAAAACTGCCACCACATCTGTCTTGCCTCTAACTAAGTGTCAGTGCTGAAAGTCATTTACCCAGGGAGGGCGGGAGGGAGGGGAGAGAGGGAGGGAGGGAGAGAGAGAGAGGGAGGAAGGGAGACAGCAAAGGAGAAGGAGGGGTTACAAAACATTTTAAATCATCAAACTAAACTGTCGCCTTGAACCGTGACAGTTGGAGAGACCGAGAGAGAGGCCTTCTGGGACACCTTGCCCCCCCCCCCCCCCCCCCCCCCCCCCCCCACACACACACTCCACACACACATCATGACTACACACACACAGACACACCTACCTAGCCCCCCAGGCCCGATGCAGAGACAGGCTGAACAAAGCGGTACCTCCACTGAGCCGTGACTCTGTCTCTGCTGCCGGCTGTAATGAGCTGTTATTTACAGCAAATCAGGTGGCAGAGCCTGCAAAGGCTACATGGTGTATCTGTGTGGCCCCAGGGGGGAGGGGTGGGGGGAGGCAGGAGGGGAGGCAGACATTGAGGGACTGCCTCTCCTTCTCCCCCTGGACAACCTACCCTGTCTTAATGGGAGACACTCTCCGATCAATGGGATAGGTTAAAGGAGCCATTGCATTCCAATAAATATACACTGACTGTGCAGGCTGGATGACTGGCTGTCTGGTTGCCTGTGCCAATTGCTGGCAGGCTGGACCGCCTGGCTAGCTGGTCGGCTGGTTTGCTGACTGCTCTTGCTGGCGTCGTGTTTGCCTTACCTGGTGAGAGCTGGCAGACTGTTTCAGCTGGGAGGAGGCTGTGCTTTAATAATGAGGGTATTCAGGGTACTGTGACTTAGTCCAGGACTGTGCACACAGAACACTTATGATGAATTGAGTTTGCTTCCTGTGGCTGACGGGGAACGTTAGTCTGCAAGGCTGTGATGATGATTATTCTGTTAGTGGGGGGGAAAAAACAACACATTAGCACTTCCAACCTTTGTAAAAAATGTGGAAATTACATGGAAAACAAGAATAAAGACCCCTTCACCCCCCACCGCCTACCCCAAAAAAGAGCGATTGAGTTGTATGGGTCTAGCAATGTTACCTGACACCATTTTGTTTGTGAACAATTTCCCTGGGCAGTCAGGCTGACAGGGTGGGTCAAAGGTCAAGGCAGGAACACTTCTCAGGTTGTATGTGACAGGCAGACACTGATACAAGCTTTCAGACCAGCTCTGGATCGTTATTCAGCCTCTCTCTGTAAAACAGGGCTGGAATCATCCTCTCTAGTAGACAACAGTTCCAAAGATAAGATGTCTCTACTCATAAAATCACCTAGGACACTTACCCATTGCTACTTGCTTCGCTACCATATTTTTTGAAGCATTTTGTAGGCTGTTTCATTGTAGTCTTGGTTTAATTACAAGTTCTATAGTGTGTTTCTCAACATTTTAATACATAACCTTCCATTCCATTCTATTCTATTCAGTTTCATTCTATCCTATATAAGTCTACAGTAGTGTTGCGATGTCTTTCCATTGTTGACTACTCTGTCCTGTTGGTTATTGTGTCTCCTGAGAACAAGCTGACAGACCTAATGTTGCTATGATTTAGAGGCTGCTCTTCCAAGCAGCATCGTTATTGCTGTAAACACAGCGCAGGAAATCCCTCTAACGCTCCCAGGGAAGTAACGCCACAGACACCATCTAAAAGTCGACTTTTACAATTCATCATGTTTATGGCTTTTCTCATGCAGTCTTGTTTTCAGTTTTTTTCCCTCGTGCGTGTTTTTACAGAATAGTGGTTCACTGCTTCTATCAGACCCTTGACCAGCTCTCTGTATCAGAGATCCTGTTCTGAGTGTTCAGACTACTTTGAAGCCTTGGAACCTTTTGACCGCACTTGTGAAGACTGCTCCAGGTCCTGTAGCTATGAAGACCAGTCATTAATACCTGGATATGTTGACGAACAGGTGGACAAGGTATCAGGGAATAATCTGGTGTTCCTCTCTAAATATAGACAGTGAACCAGGCTTCAATGCCAATTGACTGAGAGAATCAACCCATTCGTCTTAGAACTATTGAGAAAACATAGCCTATAATCATAGTATAGTATTCATTTGAATGGAAGTAGGTGAACGTTTACAATTATGTTTAAAATCATTTGGAGTGGTGGACAGGTCATCCTGAAGAGGTGAGGTTTGGAAACAGCAATGCTGCCCCCTCCCGACAACAGCGGGAAGTCTGCTTGCACAAGGCCTTTCACTCTGTTTTACCTCTTCAGTTTCTCCACCTTTCCTGTTCAGACATCCAGATAAATCATGACGTAGTAAGTCTGCCTGCGAAAGGAGGACTGGAGGGTTGCGAGTCAGGGATTTGAGCCTCCGACACGGAAGGACAAATATGCACCTTAACCGTAAATGTAATGTAAACCTTATAATGCCAGGTTGACAGACACTAAGTATGCACAGAAGGACCGCAAGCATGCACGCAGGAAGAAAAGCAATTGGCTCCGCTAATTTTTTTGTAAAGGTTGTGTTCATCAGTATCCATCATCTCTGTCCTAACATCAATTAATGCTGTTGACGGCTGAGGAACTGTCACCGTCCCAGGAAGAATCCTTCCCGTCTCCTTCACCGGGAGAACTTTCCACTCTCCCTCTCGTTCTCTCCCCCTCTCTCCCTCCCTCTCTCCCAGCCTTCCGTTTCCCTGGCATTAACTGCTGTCATCCCTACAACAACACAGCCCAGCGGTGTCAATTATATTTGATTGACTGAGTAAAGCACACACAAATAAGCCAAAACAACGGACACAAAAATCTATAGATGACTCCCCTTGTCAAATCAAGCTCTTGTCTCTTCCATTTTCCGGCTGCCCACCAGGGGCCCCGGCGCCTCCCGCCTAAACGTTTCCCTATCACACCTCACAGCGTCAACCAATTAGAGCCTGGCTTCACCTAGGTGTGAAGATGGGCTCCCAGGGATATTGACTCAAACTGTTGTCCAATAAATGAGGTCTAATTTATCAGTTTAACTTCACATAAAAGAAAAGAATAGCTCTTGTTTTTTGTTACATGAACCGTCAGCCTGCACAGAAGGTGAAGAGTATAAAATATTTCCTCTCCTATAATCCCAAACCAGGCCTCTCTTCGTGTGAAGGAGCCTGGATCATTGATGAGAGCTCTGCTATGATCATCATTTGTTTTGTTTTTTACTAATGATCAGTGGAAGATCCATCAACCTTATTGGTCAACTATGATTGAAATGTTCCATTATCTGACTCCCATTAGATCCCTTAGGGGGTTTTGCATATGGAAAATTAAAGACAGTTCGATACAATTATATTATTATATTATTATTATATTATGTCCCCACTGGTATAGTTCCACTAAGAATCGACTTCACTTCATCGCCATTAGTTTGTAATTCTAAGATGAAATCCACAAAACAAGAAAACTTGTAATTGTTTATTTCAATCTTAACAAAAGTTTAAATACTAGACAAGGCATGATTGTGGTGGAAGTGGCGTCCGTAGACAAAAAAAAAACTAACTGACAATAATAAAATATTTAAAAATAAAATAATACAGCGTAAGTCTTTTCTGTTTAGTTTCTCTTTTTTTTGTATTGCGAAGAAATATTAAACAAACTCATTAATTGAGCTGCTGTCTGTTATCAGACGATTACACGACAGATAAAGAACATTATCGATATGCAAGTACAGCTCAACACGTCTACAAATCAAACACAGCAACCAGATAATCTCACCATGATATTAAAACTGTAACAGTACAGAGAATGAACTCTTAGTCGAAACCAAAAACTGCATAGATGATGAAACCCCCACCACCCCCCCACCCCCCCCCCCCCCACCCAAAAAAAAACATGTGTGAATATAGATAGACATTAAATATAAACAGTGGTTTCGTATATAGATTTTTTTGTGTGTGTGTTTGTTTGTGCTGCAGTGTGTGGAGTGCATAATAATAACAACCCCAGTTTGGTGTCAGGGAAGGTTGTGTTTACAGATGCACAGGGAACACCTCCCATTGGCCAGGACATGGACAGTACTTCATTGACAAGAGACCAAACCCACACACATCCTTCAGTCTCCTCCCTAAAACACCACAGGCTCTCATACTGCTGTGGTTAAACACTAAGAGGGAGGAAGTGGAACAGACTAAAAAACAGTGGAATGTCCCTTTAACAAACCTAAACCGCACTGTTCTTGTTTTTCGTTTTAGAAGACCCACCTGGTCCCGCCTTTGTCTCACTGGCTTTCCTATTGGGCGAGCTGTGGGGTGTTCCGGAAGCAGGGAGCTGCTTGACCAAAGCAGCTGATTGGCTGTTGTTGATGTTGCTGCTCTGGTTTCCACTCAGAGACTCCATGATGGAGCGGAACGTTCCGAAGGGACGCTTCCATGTCTCAGACGACTCGGTTGTAGTCCTTCCTGAACTCTCTTTCCCATGAACCCCTTTGGCCTCTGGCTCCTGCGGCTTGTGGACCACCTGCTCATCGAAGGTGACCCTGAGCCGGAGGTTCTGGGAAGTCTTCCTGCGCGACGAAGGAGACTTGAGGGCGCTCTTGGGGCTGGTGGCGACCTTCTGACCATGGAGGTCGTGGATCTCTCCGGAAGCCTCTCCTGGAGGGTCCGGGTCGCTGCGGTCTGATGTGGGGGAGGGGTTGTAGCCGCCGTCGACGGACTTGGAAGCCCCGTTGGAGAAGGCTAACTTACGCTCTGAGGACGGGGTGTGCTTCCTGGTCGCCAACTGCAGGTGATTGCTGATTGGTTCCTCACTCTCAGAGATGGGCAAATGATTGGGCCTCTCGGGCCGAGGGCCATTCGGGGGCGGAGCTCCGGCTTTGCCCTCCTCTGGGGGGTAAACATCAGAATCTGATTCGCTGAGAGAGCGCTGCATGATCTGCTTCAGCCGGGCCAGTTTCAGCTCCCTGCGCTCTGCTAGCCCCACCCTGCGCTCCGCCAGCCCCGCCCTGCGCTGGGGCCCTGGGGGGTTGGGGCCCCCACCTCCAGCGCCAGGGAGAACCTCCTTCCCCAGCAGCTGACGCAGCACAGAGTCCGTAGCCACGCCCCCCTGCCTCACCACCCAATGGCTGTCTCCGGTCGAGGACTCCGCCGTCAGCATCATCTCAGGCCACGCCTCCGCTGATGGCTGACTGAAACTGGTCACCACGGAGATAGAGTCAGATTAAAGATCTGTCAGTGACATACTTGTGTATGATGGTGTGTGTGTGTGTGTGTTTAAAGAGAGCTTCCTGCAGCAGGACAGACCTGGGGGATCGTGAGGGCGATCCCTCTTCTTTAGAAGGATCCACAAGTCTCTGGATCTGGGACTGCAGGGACAGCCTCTCCACAGCCTGTCTGGACGACAACAACAGCATCACAACATGTCTGTGCGTGTGTGCGTGCGTGTGCGCGCGCGCGTGTGTGCGGTACTTACTCGTTGAGCTGTTTGGTGAGCTTGACCACTTGAGACGCCAGCGACATGCACGTCTCCACGACGACCAGGTAGCGGGCGCAGGTGGTGTGTCCCTGCCGCTCGGCACTCTGGGAAGGCCTCTCGCCCTGCTGATTGTGAACCGTCACGTTGGAGCCGTACTCTACAAGGGTCTGAAGGAGGAGAGAAGGAGGAGGAGGAGGGGAGGAGGAAGAGAGGAGGAGGAGGAAGAGAGGAGGAGGAGGAAGAAAGGAGGAGGAGAAGGAGGAGAGGAGGAGGAGGAAGAGAGGAGGAGGAGGAAGAAAGGAGGAGGAGAAGGAGGAAGAGAGGAGGAGGAGGAAGAAAGGAGGAGGAGGAAGAAGAAAGGAGGAGGAGAAGGAGGAGAGGAGGAGGAGGAAGAGAGGAGGAGGAGGAAGAAAGGAGGAGGAGAAGGAGGAGAGGAGGAGGAGGAAGGGAGGAGGAAGAGAAAGAGGAGAAGGAGGAGAGGCGGAGAGGAGAAATCTTTGTGAACTCAAACGTTAGGATGTGTTTGTGTGTGTGTGTGTGTGTGTGCCTGTGTGTGTGAATGAGAGGCTCCATCGTACCTGTATACAGGTGAGGTGTCCATACTGAGCAGCTACATGAACAGCACTGTTACCTAGCTGGTCCACCTCATCCAGAGAGATGGCCTGTTCCTGCATGAACTGCAGCAGCCACAGCAACACCTTCTCCTGCGAAGGAGGGAGGGACAGGGAGGGAGAGGGGGACAGGGGGGGAGAGGAAGAGGGGGAGAGAGAGGAAGAGGAAGCTTTTTTTATTTATAATTCTTATTTTCTCCAAATGTTTTTCAACCTTTCGAAACCTTTTTTAACTCGCGCAGTGAAAGGAGGGAACTTTACTGACAGCATTCTTGCACCCAGGGTGTGTGTGTGTGTGTGTGTTACCTGTCCGTAGCGTGCAGCGTAGTGGATCAGACTGGGATGTTCCCGGGTGCAGCTTAGCTCTGCTATGGCCTCCGTCTCGCTCACCATCCACCGCACACACTCCAGGTGGCCGTTCTGTGAACACACACACGAGAAAACACACACACACGTGAACACACACGTGTGAACACACACACACGTGAACACACACACGTGAACACACACACACGAGAAAACACACACACACGTGAACATACACACACGTGAACACACACACACGTAAACACACACACACATGAACACACACACGTGAACACACACACGTGAACACACACACGTGAACACACACACACGTGAACACACACACGTGAACACACACACACGGACACACACACGTGAACACACACACGTGAACACACACACGAGAAAACACACACACGTGAACATACACACACGTGAACACACACACACGTGAACACACACACGTGAACACACACACACGAACACACACACACGTGAACACACACACACGTGAACACACACACAGGTGTGAACACACAAACGTGAACACACACATGTGAACACACACACACGTGAACACACACGTGTGAACACACACATGTGTACACACACACGTGAACACACACACACGTGAACACACAAACACACGTGAACACACACACACGTGAACAAACACCTGCTTTAACGGATACGTTCTACCAAAACTGTGCATGTCTTTCTGCCTGATCAACATTGTGACTCTGTACTTTGACTAGCACTACCTAACCCACCCACCCCCCACCACTCCCCCAGTCCTACCTTGACCCCCAGGCCGGCCGGGGTGAGCTGCTGGCCGTTGCGTTCGGTCAGCCCGTCCTCCCCCAGCAGTGAGGTGAGGTGCTGCAGACAGTCAGCGTGGCCGTGCCAGGCTGCGATGTGGAGCAGGTTGTTCCCCTGCTCGTCCCTGATCAGCTCCAGGTTCTCAGCCGCCAGGTGGGGCTGCAGGGGGCGAGGGGAGAGTTTACACTTAGGAGAGGCTTGGGTGGGGAGGAAGGAGGCAGGAGGGAGGGAGGGAGGGAGGGAGGGAGGGAGGGAGGGAGAAGAAGGGAGGGGGGAGGTATTTGGCACAGAGAAAGACAGTGAAAGTGTCAGCCTAGTCACTCTACTTTACTTTAGTCTCTCTAGTGTCCCAGAGTTCATTATATTACGATAAAAGGAACAAGCAGTGACATCATCTTGTAGATTCAGCAGTCCATTACTAGTGAGCATAACTCTGTGGAATGTCACCCACCAGTAGTGAGATCTGGCCCTCTCTGATGATGTTGATGATGTTCTGGTTCCTCCTGCTCTCCTCATCCACCTCTCCTCCGAGAGCCCTGGAGACCCCCCCTGGCCCCCAGGTCTTACTGCCATCCAGCCCCCCGCTGCCCCGGGGTTTACTACCCTCCTGCCTCCCTCCTGACGCCCCCGGCAGGGGGAACATCATAGCTTGGCCCCCTGGGGAGTCCACCGCCGCCCCCAAACCCCCTAAACTCATCTTGTGGTTCTGGCTGTCGGGGTAGACCCTGCTGGTCAGCTTGTCCGTGTCAGAGAAGGTGGAGGAAGAGCAGACGAGAGGAGCTGGGGGGTCGTACCCAGTCACGGAGGGCCTCAGGTGGTAGTCAGGCTCCATGGACTTAGACTTCCTCATGTCGGACCACTTGACCGGGGAGAGGACACAGTACTGAGTGCTCTCACTGTGGGGCAGGGTGGAGGTCTTCCCAGAGCCCCCTGCTCCACCGGCACTGCGCTTGTCCAGGTGCACTCTGGGTAGGGTGGACATCTGCTGGCTGGACTTGATGTAGGGGACGTCCAGGATCTCGTCCATGTCCAGGTCATAGTGCTCCAGTTCCCCAAACAGACCCCCACCACCTCCTCCTCCTCCTCCCCCCGACACTCTAGGTTTCCCCCCTGCTCCCTCACCCACAGCCACGGCTGGTTTGTCTGCGGGGGCCTCCTCCTTGAAGCCCTCCCCTTGCCCTCCCTGACCCCCCTGTGCCCGGGCCTTGCCAGGGTCCGTCTCAGGGTCCGAGGTCTCCGGCTGATGCTTCAGAGGGGACACCCTCTTCACGGGGCGGAATTTGCTGTGGACCTCAGCGATGCCGCTGGGCTTGATGCCCCCTCCTCCGAGGGCCGACCCCCCCCGGCTCCAGGGGATCGCTGGGGCTGGGGAGGCAGAGATGCACCATGGTCACACAACAGCACAACAGTCCTTACACACGTCTAATGACTTACGTGATTAACAATGAGTATTTCGTATGGGGTTTATTTTTTAAACAAGAGGCAGACAGGTGCTGTGTTTTCTGGGGTGGGAGAACTAGACTCCACCTTGTCTGTCTTCTCCTGTTCCATCACTTCTCCGTGACAACTCTGGAATGTTCTTCAAGGACGTCACCGAATACTGTCGGGTAGAAGACACCATTGGCTGTGGGTTATCGTCAAACGAAGCTTTGAATTTATGTCAAACTTCGTGAACCTGAACAAAGATTCGTTTTTATTAGGCAGCTTACCACTGAGTCATCAGAGAAGTCGATCTCATCCAGGTCCAAGTATTCAGGAGCTTCCATCTCCAGCCAGCATTATCATCCAGACCCCAGAGAGAAGCAACCTGGAGCACACACACGCACACAGGCACACACACACACACACACACGCACACACAGGCACACATACAGGCACACACACACACACACAGGCACACACACACACACACACGCACACACACACACACACACAGACACACATACAGGCACACACACACACACACACACACAGGCACACATACAGGCACACACACACACACACAGGCACACACACACACACAGGCACACATACAGGCACACACACACACACAGACACACATACAGGCACACACACACACACACACACACAGGCACACACACACACACAGGCACACATAAAGGCACACACACAGGCGCACACACACACACAGTCAAGCTGTAACCCATATACTGTACTTATAACGCGGCACAAGGCTCTGAATTCATAAAGAACTCCAAATGACCTGTTATGACTGTACTTTAAGATGTTATAAGCCAGGCCTGATCAAAGAGTCAACTGGCCAGGGTTAGTGATTCAGATAAGACCTCTGGGAATGCAAGCCTTGCCGAGTAACGTGACTGGATCAGCCAGACAAACATGCAGATGGAACAATGGTGTTTTGGCCCTAATGCGCTCACAGCTCCCCTCCATCCAGCCAGAAGGAGCAACAACACTTCCTGTGGAAAGGCTTTTTCCCTGCTAATGCTGCTGTGTGACCACAGGATTGGAGTTTAACTCCAGATTACCATGGTGGTACTGTGTCAACATCAGTGGGTGGTGTGTTGCCAATGGGTTGTGAGTTTAGACAAGGGATGGTTTAATCATGGGTCCACTGCACAACCTGGGGTTTCTAAGAAACATTCATTTGACCTTTTCCAACCACTCCCAGACAGTTTGCAAATAGAATCATGTAAATGGAGTCATGTGAATGGGAATTGTTTCTCTGCAAATGTCGACCCTGTAAAACTAGGTCAAAAAGAATGAATTGACCGTTTGATTACATGCAGTGACGTTAACATACACTTGGGGTGTGCCACCTCGAAAGATGAAAGAGTATCTAAAGCTTTTGTGTGAATACAATGTTCCAACTTTGTGTATATATCCTGGCTACTAAGTGTCAACATTTGCAGCTCGACAATCTCAACAGGGGAGCCTGTCGTCAGACCTCGTTTATTCCCTAAACGGCATCTCTCATCCCCATCATCCTCTTCATCCCAAGTCTCTCCAGGAGCCGAGGCCATCGTAATATCTGAATCCTAGCCTAGCAAGACTATCATGTTGCTTTAAAGGAGATTTAATGCGCCCTGTTTCCATGACATATACACACAAACAGAAGTGTTTGCTTTAAATGAAGCTCCTGGTTGATTTTCCACTACCTTGGCTGCAGGTTTAATACTGGATGGAGATCTTACCCGAGTCCAGTCGATGGTTTGTTAGCCTGCAGTAGCTGGAAAGGCAGGAATCCAAGATCCAGCTGTTTTTTCCTGCCTTGCAGACTTTTTCAGACAGTCCTGGAAAAGCACAAAGGCTCCTGACATATGGGAAGTTGACGCTCAGAGAGCAGATCGAATAGCGGAAGTACCGCAGTCCTTTATTATCGCCTTAGAATAAAAACTCCCTTTATGCCCCAAAAACACATCTCTAATTCTAGAGGGGAAATGTAGTTAAACCAAAACACATTTCTGATTTTTATTTTTTTTAATGCACGCTATTACTGGCTCTGGGTTAAATGCCTTCCCGTTGATAACGAGTGATCATTTCATCATTTCATTAAATGCATTTCATTATAATGAGTTGGTTTCCTTTTATATCATTTTTGGTGCCACCCAAAACAATTGTAATTTTTTTCTATTATTTTCTTTATTTAAAAGTACGATTCTTAAAGATATCAGTTCCACATACAACACTGTCCTCTAGTGTGTGGTGTATGTATTTAACAATGAACCAGACTACAATGAATAGATCTCAGAAATCAACCTTTATTGAAGTTAATGAATATGATGCATTAAAATGACATCCACATGAGTTACAAGCTTATGAAAGCTGTAACTTCAGTAGGCATTACACGTTCTCAGAACACTTTAAGAATATACACAACCAATTTGAACACTTGAACACACTAGAAATGTCACATTTAAAACCCCACAGTCTTTAAAAAGTAGCACCAATATTGAAAACATAATGAAACCGATAGCACCAGGAAATGCAATTACACATCAAATGGAATTGTCATTGTACCTTTTTGATATATTCTATATAACATCTACACTAAATATATTTACCATCACAGAGATATAATCAATGGCTAAAGGTGGATACTGTAACTAGATAATAGTCTTTACTATCAAGTCCTGAAGTCAAGAACTGTACAAAATGAAGTAAAATGGTCAAAAAGGTTTTGTGTTGCAGGGTTAAAAAAAAAACACTAAAACAAAAGACAATGTCATGGTGTTTCTGCGGACTGGTCCTTCCTTCCCAGGATGGTGTTTTGTTGCCAGGTTGTTGAAGCTCAGGTACTAATGAGAGAACAGAGAGAGAGAGAAACACCACAATCAGTGACACAAAACACCCACCTTGGCTGAGAGGATGTTAGCTGTATTTTAATCTTCCATTGTCCTGTCTACATGCACTATTTCTCACTCAGCCTTTCTTTTTGGGTAAAGGTGTCTGGGTATATTAATGAAAAGTAAATGTAATATGTGAATATATGCTATAGGACAGTGGTCTTTAACCCTGGTCCTCAGGGCTCACAGTCCTGTGTGTTTTAGATGTTTCCCTGCTCCAGCACACCTGATTCAAATGAATGGGTGGTTCAGGTGTGATTGATAGTGGATGGACAGAGGGAGAGGAGACTCACGAAGTCACAGAGCAGCCGGACACCTGGACAGAGGTGCCGCTGTACCGCACATCACAGCGAACAACGTTGTTGTGGAAGTTCGATTCCGGAACTTGGAAACCTGGATTCACTGTAATCTGGTGAAACAGAAAAAAAAAACAAAAAACAAAGAAGACAAAAAGAGGGTTATAAGTTTGAATCTAGATCATTCCGTGTATCAGGGGTTGAGTGTGTTTAAAGGCTGTTAGAAACCGCAGAGGGAACAGACCTTCAGGACGTACTTCCCAGGATTCACGTCAGTGATGTCGAGCCACTGGCAGTCCAGGTCTGCGTTGTAGGTGTCATAGCAACCAGGACTCAAACCCTGCACACAAACCACCAATGACAGACCCACAGACCCCCAGACCCCCAGGCCCACAGACCCCCAGGCCCCCAGACCCCCAGGCTCCTAGACCCCCAGGCCCCCAGACCCCCAGGCCCCCAGACCCCCAGGCCCCTGTGTGGCTGCTGAAACTAACACTGTAACACCACTGTGAAGCAGCCACAACAGGGTTCAACTAACAGTAGTAATGTGCTACTAGAGAGGAATAGAGAGATAGAGTGACAGAGAGAGACAGAGAGAGACGGAGAGAGAGGAATAGAGAGATAGAGAGATAGAGAGACAGAGAGAGACAGAGAGAGACGGAGAGAGAGGAATAGAGAGATAGAGAGATAGAGAGACAGAGAGAGACAGAGAGAGACGGAGAGAGAGGAATAGAGAGATAGAGAGACAGAGAGAGACGGAGAGAGAGGAATAGAGAGATAGAGTGACAGAGAGAGACAGAGAGAGATGGAGAGAGAGGAATAAAGAGATAGAGAGACAGAGAGAGATAACAGAGAGCTAGTCCCAGCAGACCTGTGTGTGTGAGGTGCAGGCGAAGCGTCGGTGGTATCCCGGGTCACATGACGTGTCCTCCAGACAGAAGCTGGCCTTGTGTCCCTCGGCGACGCGCGTCTCCGAACCCTTTTCCAGCAGCTCGTACAGGCTGAACTCATCCATGCTGTGGAAGTGACTGCAGGGCAGGCGCACGTTAATGATGTCATCACACGCATACACTCTGGTACTTCTAGTTCTCATTGGGAGAGGGTCATGCTCTTCTAAAATTAGCTAGGTATCCACTGTCCCTCAGCCCTCTCCCTCATCCACAGCCCCTCAGCCCTCTCCCTCATCCACAGCCCCTCAGCCCTCTCCCTCATCCACAGCCCCTCAGCCCTCTCCCTCATCCACAGCCCCTCAGCCCTCTCCCTCATCCACTGTCCCTGCCTGCTTGTTGGCTTCTGTGTGGGCATGAACACTCACTGGTGGCAGCTGTGCCACTCCCAGGCGTAGCGAGGCTTGCTGGGCAGGAAGTCAGCCGTTCCCTGGTTCTTCACACGCTGGGGGAACCGCAGGAGAACCCTGGTGTCGTAGTCTGCAACAGACCTAGCAGAGCTGGGCAGGAGCAGAGAACAGGACTGGGTAACGACACAGTCCCAGGGTGCAGCAACACCTGTAAGGTCTTATTTTAACGCCCCCCCCCCCTCCCCCCCCCCTCCTCCCTCTCTCATACACACATGCACATTAACATTTTAACTGTGTGCCACATGGTCTGATCTGCCCGCCATATGAAACACATCAGTTCCTGCTCCTTGCTGTTGGCTTTTATTACAGTGTGCTGCTGTGAGTTTGTGAGATCCAGTGTGTTGGCTCCATATCTGGATGCAGTTGGAGGTGAGAGTGACTTCAGGCAGCTACAGAGGGGTACCTGGCCAGGCAGTTCTCCTCTGCGGCGCAGCGGAGGCTGTACATGGGAACCCTCTGCACATAGGACGACACCTGGATGTAATACGGGTCTATGACCAGGTCAGGGAGACCTGCCAGAGGTCATTTGACCAATACAAAAACAAACAAAAAACAGGGATTTGTGGACATGTTATTTTATAACAGACCAGTTAAAACGGTCATTTATTTATTTGTATTAAATATTTGAAAGATCAGAAAAATAGTTTACTTACCACCCTGTTGGAAGTAGCTGGTTCCATATCCATGTCTGGGGCTGGCTCTGGGTCTAGGTCTGTAGTAGGAGTTATAGTAGTTATAGTAGGGATTGTAGTTAGACGACTTGTAAGGGTTGTACGGATCATCTCCAACCATCATATCCTCTCGATTAACCGCTGGGGAACCCGTGGATATGGGGTTCTCGATATGTTCGTTGTGAGCAGGATGTGTATTTTTAGCATGCTGGGTCTCCTGGGGTCTGGAGAGTCCTCGAGCCCGGGCTCCATGCCTGCGCGCTGCAGCGCGGACCTGCTCAGCCAGAGAGAGCCGCCTTGGAGAGCCTCGTGGCCCGGGGCCCGCGGAGGGAGAGGCTCCGGTCTCTTCCACCGTGTGGTTATTGTTTCCGAGCACAACAACGTGATTCGGTCGTGCTGAAGCTGCCCGACTGTCACCACGAGCGGAAGGCTGGTACTGCGCGCCACGGCTGGGTAAACTGAAGACTCGGCCGTTGTGCTGCCATCTCATCCTGGCCCTCAGTCCACCTGAGGCTTGCTGAGAAATAACCCCCTCGAAGACAAAACAGAGGAGACACACCCGTGCACACCACACCAAGGAGTCCATGGCAAACCCCGTCATCTTATCAGCCAGAGTAGGTTAAAAAACCTACCTTGATACAAATCTGGAAAATGATGTCTAACCACTCACCATCAAGCAATGTGAACAGTGAGAGGTGTGTGTTGAAGCAGCCTTGCATCCTGCCTGCTCATTCTCGGTACTGGAGCCACAGGAGGAGTGGTTTGGGTTTTAAAGGTTCAGTCTTCAGCCACATTGGCACGGTAGCCCAGTGTTACCATGTACGGTTCCACCTGCTGTGTTATGTGACTCTCAACTCTGGAACCTGCTGCAGACATATCCCCCATCATCCGCCTATCACTGTGTGCATGAGCCCATTTCATCTGGATTAGATCTGGAACTCTTGTATTTCTAATCCAATACTAAATCCATTTCGCTTAATAATCATCGCCTGTCCTAAATCACGTTTGATTGGTCATTTGGCATGGTTTTCTACTTAAAGATAACTGTATTAACATGATGATATAATATCACACCCTTTTGAGCACGGTGACCAGCTAGCTGAGAAAGGAAATGGACGAGAGTGTTTTTGCAAACTTTCAGAACGCCATTGTTTTCTCCAGCACAACTTTCCCCCGTGCAAAGTTATAATTTGTGGTGTCCCGTGCTTCACACAGCTATGGACACGCCCACAGAACTCCTTATAATTGTCAGTTACTAATATTATTCTTGTTGCTTTGCTAACTTTGCGAAAGTCACATGATGCAGTGACCAGACAGTCCTTCTGCAGCCCACTTCCTCATTTCATATCTTTATTTTGGACTTCTTGCTGCCATATTTGGGTCAGTGGTGTCCCACACAGAGCGGGGGGGATTTCAATGAAGGTTGCACTAACTCAGGAGTCTCCTCCTGTTAAAACATCATAAAGCCTCCGGCTAGCTGCCACACACACTCTGCAGTGTTGCCCCTGACTCTGCACTTCTGCATCCTTCTGGAAAACCGAAAAAAAAAACACGCACAACACTGTAGCTATGACGATACGATGTGGTGCACCAACAGAAATAGGAGTCACAAGTCAACAAGTGTTGATGTTGTAATGTTGGGACTGTCAGTGCATTTAAAGTGTATTCTGTTAGACGATGTTTTGATCCAAACAGTCCACGTCGAGAGAAGCAGGGCATCATTAGATGAGTTTCTCAGTGTTCAGGCTGTGTTTAATAAGGACAAAGTTCTAAAGGATCCACTGATGCTGCTGGATGAGGGATGAAGCTGCCTTCTTTAACAGCATCTGCTCAACATTAACAGTTGCTGTGTTTTGTTCAACCTGGACTGTAGAGACAGTGAGTGAAGCTGATCCACACTACAGTATGTGGACCAACAAGTGGAACAGATTCCCCTGAAGGGCTGAAGAAAGTGGTTCCCCTGCTGTTATATTACAGTCTGTCCATTCATATAAAGCAATAAAGTGATGCTGGTGTGGTGTATGTGCCTCTGATCCTTATGGAGAACGTGCTTCATCTATACATCAGTCGTTTACACAGAGAACACAGAGAACACATTTCCCTGGGATGAACAGACAGCATTGAAAGAGATTAGATGTGTTTGGAGTTGAACAAACCTCTCCCTCACATTTCAGACAGACTGCTTCCTTTAAGGGGCACAACGCATTTACAAAGTGCCCCCCCCCCCCCCGCCTCCCCCACCCCACCGCACACACAGTAGCCCCCCCCCCCCACCCCCACCCCCACCACCACATCCCAGTGCTTTTCTAATACGTGGGCTTTCCAAGTCACGTTTCTATGTGTAGGAAAATCTGAGCCCGTCTAAATCAGGCTCCTTTTATAACATCTGTGTAAAGATCAAAGCTTCAGCTCTTTATCAGGTTATACTGGACTGCCCCGTTGCCGTGCAATGACTTACAGGTGTTGTCAGGTCGATCGGCAAGCTTTAATCCCCACGGTAACGAGGTGGCCCCGCCTCCACGCTGCGGGATGCCTATATCAGACAGGAACTATAAACACCATGGAAATGGTAGAAACAATGGGAAGGCTTTTACCAGCAGGGCTACCTGTGTGAGGTAATGGGGGGCTGGATGGGGGGCTGTGATGGGGGGCTGTGATGGGGGGCTGGATGGGGGGCTGGATGGGGGGCTGTGATGGGGGGCTGGATGGGAGGCTGGATGGGGGGCTGTGATGGGGGGCTGGATGGGGGGCTGTGATGGGGGGCTGTGATGGGGGGCTGGATGGGGGGCTGTGATGGGGGGCTGGATGGGGGGCTGTGATGGGGGGCTGGATGGGGGGCTGGATGGGGGGCTGGATGGGGGGCTGTGATGGGGGGCTGTGATGGGGGGCTGGATGGGGGGCTGTGATGGGGGGCTGGATGGGGGGCTGGATGGGGGGCTGTGATGGGGGGCTGTGATGGGGGGCTATGATGGGGGGCTGGATGGGGGGCTGGATGGGGAGCTGGATGGGGGGCTGTGATGGGGGGCTGGATGGGGGGCTGTGATGGGGGGCTGTGATGGGGGGCTGTGATGGGGGGCTGGATGGGGGGCTGTGATGGGGGGCTGGATGGGGGGCTGTGATGGGGGGCTGGATGGGGGGCTGGATGGGGGGCTGGATGGGGGGCTGTGATGGGGGGCTGGATGGGGGGCTGGATGGGGGGCTGTGATGGGGGGCTGGATGGGGGGCTGGATGGGGGGCTGTGATGGGGGGCTGGATGGGGGGCTATGATGGGGGGCTGGATGGGGGGCTATGATGGGGGGCTGGATGGGGGGCTGGATGGGGGGCTGGATGGGGGGCTGTGATGGGGGGCTGTGATGGGGGGCTGGATGGGGGGCTGGATGGGGGGCTGGATGGGGGGCTGTGATGGGGGGCTGCGATGGGGGGCTGCGATGGGGGGCTGGATGGGGGGCTGTGATGGGGGGCTGTGATGGGGGGGCTGGATGGGGGGCTGTGATGGGGGGCTAGATGGGGGGCTGGATGGGGCGCTGTGATGTGTGGGGGGGTCTGCAACGCCATTAGGAGGTAAGCTTGAGGAGTACCAGCTTCCTTTGGGCTGAGAGGACATGCTCACCCAGACACCCTAGTCTCACGCTGGGATACCCCATGTCAGAAACACCCCTGCTGCACTCCTTTCTTCCAGGGCTGTATCCATTAAATCAGAGCAGATGGATGACCTCATCCTCCAATAAAATCCCCCCCCCCCCAGTCTTCTGACATCATCACCTATTTAGCTCAGTAATGCTGAACTCCAGCTCGAGACCCTGACCTCTAAGAGGTGCTCCCCGATAAATGTCCCCCATCCCTCCCAGAGCCTCTCCCAGCTCTGCCCTGGGGCTGGGGGCTTCCCTGTCCCGCCCTGGTCCGACTCGTAAACGTTGGATCCAGCATATAAACGTTCCTCTGGTGCCCAGCAACCTCCAGGCAGCAGCAATGAAACCTCATCCACCAGCTCAGACCAACGACTGGCTTCTGTGTAAAAATTTGATAGCGAAACAAAAACCGCATATCCCATAATACATCTGCGATGAAGATCAAACGCTTCTTCACTGGAGGGTGAAGTGAACACAATGTTCTAGTGTCGCCTCTACACTGGGACAGATCACTGGGGAGCTCCGGGGAGATAAAGGATAAAAAAGATGAAGTTGAAGAGGGTAAGACAGTTTGTCTCTTGTAAACAAACAGTTTAAACTGTCGCCCTGGAACCCAGATTGAACCTCAGATTGTTGTGTGGGTATAAAAGCCCTCTGGGTTCCGCAGGAAGACAGAACCCTGTGTAGCAGAGCAGCTCGGTGCTACGTGGCGCTGAAGCAGCCTGCTCTGTGTTCAGAGCTCTACAGGCAGCAGAGAAGCTAATGGCCATCTTTCCCTGTCCTGCAGAGACCCGAAAACAAGCTCCTTATGTTCTGCTGCTCTGCTCACTGGAAACTTTGATACGTTTGCTAGATAGGAAGGAGGGAAACGGATGTGTTTCTGCACGGATGTTTCGGTAGGAAACACGACAGGGATCCTACAGGCAAGGTTACGCTCAGCACTGCTCACCACTTCATCGCAAACAACCATAGACAACCTCAGGTAGGCACACTTCCAGAGGGAAGGATGTGGATGGGGCAGGCCTGACATGACTGTGGAAGATCCCATCACGTATACACAGAGTCTGTGGTGGGTTCGAGGACATGGAAATGGAAGCTTCCAGGGCTTAAGTGAGGGCCTGAATGAAGCCATTGCAAGGAGAATCAAATGGTCAAATATATATATATATTTTCCATTAGAACATATGATTATAACAAGTTTATAATCATCAGGAGGAAAACCTGTCTCTGTACTGTGACACAAATGAACATTCCTCGTGTTTTCATTTTGTTCATCAACGAAGCTGCCTTTACCTGAGTGTGGTGGTTGAGCAGAATGGTTCAAATTTTCCCTCCCAGGCTCCTCCTACCTTGTAGTCCCCCAGTCTGCTTGGGCCTCTCCTGCCCCCTGCTGGTCATCATGAAGAGGCCAGGCCTTGCACGAGCAGCTGGTCAGTAAAGAAGAGGTCAGTCACAAAACAGCTTCAAACAGGAAACAGCTGCAAACAGGAAGTGCTTCCTGCAGGTTTCTGTAGCACAGCAGGGCGTTTAGAAAAGCATTTCTGGTTCCCTAGGAAACACAAAGCCAGGACAAATCAGGTTGAGAGTTTTATTATGAGATAACAAAGACAATGAGAAGATACAGAGGGTCAATATCATGGGTCTGGAATGGCCTTCCTCAGCTCCCAATATATTACTGTACAAATCTACTGTGCCTGTGCTATGTACACACCTGTCATGGCTGCTGTTTGTTCCAGCAGGTTGCAGGTGGATGGAGCGATCGACAGACTGATGAAGTCTCCCCAACCTCAAAACCTAATCAATGCCTAATCGATAACATATGATCACCTCACATTCTGCACTCACAGCCCTGCACAGACTCAAGCACAGCCAGGCAAACGTGTTCTTGGAGCACAGAGTACACACGTACACACACACACGCTTATATTCCAGCTCTCTCTTTCTCTTTGTTCTGTGAGGGATGTAAAAAAAAAAAAAAAAGCTGAATAAAACAAAGGCCTCTGGGAGATTGAGTTTAGTGGCATCTTTACCCCTCCCCCCCCCCTCCCCTCTCTCCCTGGTTACTCCATGGAATGTCTAGCAAACTTCCCCATCTCTCTCTCTCGTTCATCCAAGCAAACGCACACTATTTAACTAAAGCATGATATACAGTACAGATGAACATACAATGTTTAAGATGCTGATAGGAACATTAAAACAATAACGACATTAATAAGAACTGAAATGTCGGGACGCTTGTTTACTTCTCAGCAAACGACACGTTTACACTGGTCAAAAGGCGACCCACCCCTACCCAACGCCATGGCGACGAGCGCCAAGCCCTCGAAAGGGGCGGGACAGGAAGCGGCCTGTCTAACATCAGCTAACGGCTGCTACCTGTCCGTGCGAAGACCGCACAGCTTGTGGTACTGGGGGAACAGTGCTTTCAGTCACTCTTCATCCTCCTCTTCCTCATCCTCCGTCTCCTCAGTCCATAGTGGCTCTGTGGCCCCCCCCCCCCCCCCCCCGGGGGGGGAGGAGGGGGGGCCCTATTCTAGATACGACAGTAGTTCCGCTACGGCCCTACAGGCCTTAGACTCACATCTGACCACCAGGGGTCAAAAGGTCAGAGGTCAGGGACTGACCTGTACAACATTCACTCAGACCAGAACAAAAAAAAAAAAACACAAATGAAAACTCTCCTCATACGCGCAGAAGACATCAACCCTTAACTCCAGTGTGGAGTCTGAAAGCTAACATGGATAAATGCTGTGACACTAAGACAACAACAACAACCACAACAACAGTGCTTTAAGTAAGAAAACAACAGGACCAAAAAATAAAGGCAACAAGCATTTGTCCAGTTTCTTTTAGTTTGTTTTTTTTGTTGTTGTCAAAAATATTCCACCTGTCGTTACAGAAACATGGAAACGGTTTTCTTTGGTACCGCGAGAAAAACGAAAACGATAATATGAAGACAAAAAGAGAAGATCTGACAGGATGTCCATGTTCAAGACAGTTGAAGGGGAAGAGGCTTTCAGGTGAGCCTTCTCTCTACAGTTTATGGGTTAATAAAGTGTCACCAAGGAGTTAAGAGAGTAGCTAGGGTTTCATTTCCAGAAGAAAGACCGAAAAAAAGGACTTTAAACGTTCACCGGTCGGGTCTCAACGCCTGCTCTCTTCTGATAGAGAAGCGTAGGCTGGGTCCGTCCATCTGTCTCCTCCCTCCAGACGTTCCAGAGTAGGACCCTGTGATATGTGCCAGGGGGTCAAAGGTCAGGGGTGGGCGTGAGGTCGCAGGGCTTGGTACAGCCCCTCGAAGGTGGGTCGGTCTGTGATGTCCCGCCCCCAGCAACGCATCATCAGCT
Organism: Neosalanx taihuensis; assembly: GCA_030340665.1. Classification (NCBI taxonomy): domain Eukaryota; kingdom Metazoa; phylum Chordata; class Actinopteri; order Osmeriformes; family Salangidae; genus Neosalanx; species Neosalanx taihuensis. The sequence continues at coordinate 4,693,394 of CM059316.1, read as the reverse complement.
CGAACAAGGAGGGAGGGCAGAGGGGAGGAGCTGAGAGGAAGATCTGCCGAGAGGGAGAGAAACGGATGTTGTGATTGGCTGAAGCCGTCCAACTCCCCAGTGTTTTCGATGACCTGCTCATCAGACAGCAGGCTGTAGGGCTGCTCCTTACACAGGGTGAAGATCTCCCACAGGGTCACCCCAAACGCCCACACATCACTGGCTGTGGTGAACTTCCCCTGGAGGAGGGCACGCACACACACACACACACTCAGTTAGGACGATATAAACACACACACACACACACACGACTCTTCTCCTCCAGGCTGGATCTATTCAGGGGTGGGTCCTCCTCTGCTCTCCTCACCAGCAGGATGCTCTCCCAGGCCATCCAGCGTATGGGCAGCACAGCTCTTCCCTGGATGCGGTAGTAGTCGCTGCTGTACAGGTTCCTGCTCATGCCGAAGTCAGAGATCTTGATGGTGAGCCTGCGGTCCAGCAGGCAGTTCCTGGTGGCCAGGTCACGGTGGACGAAGTTCAGAGACGCCAAGTAGCGCATCCCAGACGAGATCTGGACGGCCATGTGGAGGAGGTCTGACAGGCTGGAAGAGGGGGGACAGAGAGTGTGTTGGTGTGTGTGTTACCTGACAGAGAGTGTGTTGTCGTGTGTGTTACCTGACAGAGAGTGTGTTGGTGTGTGTGTGTGTTACCTGACAGAGAGTGTGTTGGTGTGTGTGTGCGTGTTACCTGACAGAGAATGTGTTGGTGTGTGTGTGTGTTACCTGACAGAGAGTGTGTTGGTGTGTGTGTGCGTGTTACCTGACAGAGAGTGTGTTGGTGTGTGTGTGCGTGTTACCTGACAGAGAGTGTGTTGGTGTGTGTGTGCGTGTTACCTGACAGAGAGTGTGTTGGTGT
>CM059316.1:4667500-4690000 GCA_030340665.1 Neosalanx taihuensis | reverse complement strand
AGGAGGGTGGGGAGAGGGGAGGAGAGGGGAGGAAGAGAAGAGAGGGGAGGAGAGGGGAGGAGAGGGGAGGAAGAGAAGAGAGGGGAGGAAGTGAGGAGAGGGGATTTCTGCTTATCTCATTCTCCAGTTGTTCTGGTAGATCTTGGTTAGTCATCTTGTTTCTTCTTGTTTCTTCACCTACCTTCTCCAGAACCTTACAGACATACTGACACCAAAGGATGAGGAAGATGATCACCACCAGAAGCAGGATGATGGTCACCAGACAGCCAATCAGAACAGCCGTGTTCCCGTCCTCAGCCGGCTCCTTCCCAGATGGGCTGGTCTCTATGGAGACAGAATGACGGGTTGCTATGGCTCCCACGCCTGTGTGGACGACTCTCTGATGTCACAGGCAGCAGGTTTAAACTCTGAGAAGGTGAAATGCTGGAGAGGAGGAAGGATTGGGGAAAGGGAAAATAGAGATAAGGAAAATGGAGGTACCGGTGGTGTGGGTAGTGGAGGAGGCGGAGCTATCCTCGGCATTCCAGAGGGAGGTGACCAATGGGGGCATGTGGGTGGGGCCTGTGGTGTCTGCTGTGGGACAAAGATAACAAAAGACGGTCACAATCATCCAATCAGAGCTCAGAATCAGAATACCCTTTATTGTCATCATACAGTTGTACAACGAGATTAGCCCCTCATTAGCCACAGGAAGTGGACGCAGGAAGTCCCTCCTACCGGACAGGAAGGTGATCTCGCTGAACATCATCCAGGTGTCGGCGAAGGCGAAGCGGCAGCGGAGGGCCTTGGCGGTACGGCGCTCCAGGGGAACCGTCACGTAGCGGGCGCTCGGGTTCCGGTCGTCCAGAACGGTCCGGAACTCCACAGGCTCCGCCTCCCAGCCGGCGACGAGGCGGGGCTTGAAGTGGCAGGTGACGGAGGAGAAGATCTTCACCCCACGAGAGAACATGTTGTTACTGTGGACCTGGAAGACCGGGGAAGGGGGGGGGGGGTATGGAGGGGAAGGTTACACCCGAGGACGACGTTGTTGAACCTCGCCTCCGCTCCTCCCCTCTCTCACCTTCATGGAGGTGAAGTTTCGCTGCCGGTCGAAGATGAACTCCATCTCCACGTGGCCGCTGCTCAGGCTCCTGTTCCTCCAGCCCACGTAGTCGTACCCGGGCCACACGTGGTACTGACGCGTGACCAGGAAGTCATCCCGGCCAATCAGACCGTCCGTCAGCTGGCCCAGCCCACCCAGCAGTCTCCTACAGGGAGGAGGAGGGGACAAACAGAACAGGGGAAGGAGATTACAACTCTACACACGAGTACGGCGAGGTGTGTGTGTGTGTGAGGGTGTGAGTGTGAACGTCGAGCGTGAGTTTGAACGTGCCTTTGTGTGAGAGTGAGTGACGGTACGCGTGTGTGTTGGTGTGAGAGTATGTGTGAATGTGTGTGTGTCAGTGTGTGTGTGTGTGTGTGTGTGGGTACCTCCTCTCGTGCACCCCGTCGTAGGTGGAGTCGTTGAGGTTGGCAATGGGGTACCCAGGGGGCATCATCAGCTGTCCCTCTGGAGAGGAGTAAGCCACCAAACCATCTAGAACATACAGGGGGGGGGGGGGTGAGAGTGTGTAGTTGTGTAGGTGTGTGTGTGAGTGTGTGTGTGTCTCACCATGCCAGGGACAGCCGTACAGCTCCACCCTCATGCACACGGTGGGGGGTGAGAGTGTGTAGTTGTGTAGGTGTGTGTGAGTGTGTGTGTGAGTGAGTGTGTGTGTGTGTGTCTCACCATGCCAGGGACAGCCGTACAGCTCCACCCTCATGCACACGGGGGGGGGGGGGGGGGTGAGAGTGTGTAGTTGTGTAGGTGTGTGTGAGTGAGTGTGTTTGTGTGTCTCACCATGCCAGGGACAGCCGTACAGCTCCACCCTCATGCACACGGGGGGGGGGGGGTGAGAGTGTGTAGTTGTGTAGATGTGTGTGAGTGTGTGTGTGTGAGTGTGTGTGTGTGAGTGTGTGTGAGTGAGTGTGTGTGTGTGTGTGTCTCACCATGCCAGGGACAGCCGCACAGCTCCACCCTCATGCACACAGGGGGGGGTGAGAGTGTGTGTAGTTGTGTAGGTGTGTGTGAGTGTGTGTGTGTGTGTGTGTGAGTGAGTGTGTGTGTGTGTGTCTCACCATGCCAGGGACAGCCGTACAGCTCCACCCTCATGCACACGGGGGGGGGGGGGGGGGGTGGGTGAGAGTGTGTAGTTGTGTAGGTGTGTAGGTGTGTGTGAGTGTGTGTGTGTGAGTGTGTGTGTGTCTCACCATGCCAGGGACAGCCGTACAGCTCCACCCTCATGCACACGGTGGTGGGCACCTTGGTGTAGGGGATGAGGCGCAGGAGACGGCTGATGATGGGAGGGTCCAGGTCTTTAATGACCGAGGCGTAGGCGTTAGCGTTAGCCTCCATCACCTGGAGAACAAGACGACACCTGGCTGAGCGTGCGACGCGCTACTGAAGTCACACACGCTACGCACACGCTACACACACACGCTACGCACACGCTACACACACACGCTACGCACACGCTACACACACACGCTACACACACACTACACACACGCTACGCACACGCTACACACACACTATGCACGCTACACACACGCTACGCACACGCTACACACAGGCTACGCACACGCTACGCACACACTACACACGCTATGCACACGCTATGCACACGCTACACACACGCTACGCACACGCTACACACACTACACACACACTACACACACTACACACACTATACACACACTACACACACGCTACACACGCTACACACGCTACACACGCTACACACGCTACACACACGCTACACATGCTACACACGCTACACACACTACACACACCACACACACACACATCTTGAGCCCACTGCCATGGATACCATCTTCCCTGACCTTGGACCTTCTGACCTCTGACCCCCAGCTCAGCTGTTCAGGGTCATGAGGCCAGGGTCAACCTCTCAGCTCAGACTGGAGCTCAGTCGTCACGGTAACAGGAGAGCAGAGCTCCTCAGGTCTTATCAGGAGAGAGCAGAGCCTGTGGAGCACCAGCACACTGTTTACACTGGACCTCTGGACAGCCTGGAGTGAAGGCCAGGCGCTCACAGGAAGTCTGACAAGAGTGCAGTGAGGTCATATCCTCCCGATAGGCTGAATGCTCAACGGTCAACAGCCGTTCCTCCGCTCGTTCCTCGTCTTCCGGGCTCTCTCCCTCCACCTCTCGCTCATTTCCGTCCTTTCATTCTTCCAGTCTTCTTCCTTTTCCTCCCCTTCGCTCCATCCCCCCAGGGTGCCCTCCCCCACCCCCACCCCACCCCCCCCCACCCCCACCCCCTCTCCTACCTCGTTGCCCAGGCGGTTCTTCCAGGAGTGCCAGGTCAGGCCGTCTCTGCTGTAGTTGAGGCGGTACGAGCGGGCGAACTCCTTCCCGGTGTTGTGCGCGTAGCGGCCCTGGGTTCCCACCACCGTCAGGAAGGTGAGCCTGCCCAGGTCCACCTGCAGGTACTGGGTGTCAGAGGGCTGCAGGAGCCCGGCCGGACACCACGCCCCATCCCCCTCCTCACGGTTCAGCCTGGGGGAGGAAGGGGGGGAGAGAGGGAGAGAAGGAGAGAGATGTGAGAGATGAATGCTCGGTGTCTTAAGATCTAACTCTATGTTTAGTCAAACTCGTGACACAGAATACTTCTAATGTAATAATGTGTGAAATATGTGCTTTCTGCAGTGTGTGTGTGTATGTGTGTGTGTGTGTGTGTGTGTGTGTGTGCATTCACATACCTGGCATACTGTGGTCCAGTGCTCTCATGCCATTGGCTGGAAGCGGTGATGTCATTGTCTGTGATCCTGCCGTCCTCCATGCCAAGGGGGTAGCGGCAGTGAGCTGCAACACACACACACACACACACAGAGTGGCCAGCTTAGAGTCAGGGCTGTGTTACAGTGATCAAGACACACTGACTACACCACACACAGATGTGGAATTTAACACATACATGAATACACAGGGGACCAAATGGTGTGTGTGTGTGTGTGTATTCAGGTGTGTGTGTGTGCATGTGTTTGTGTGCGTGTGTGTGTGTGCATGCAGGTGTGTATGTGTGCATGTGTGTGTGTGCATGTGTGTGTGTGCATGCAGGTGTGTATGTGTGCATGTGTGTGTGTGCATGTGTGTGTGTGTATGCAGGTGTGTGTGTGCGTGTGTGTGTGTGTGTAGTCCTGTAACAGACGCTCACCTGGGTCAATCTGTCCATGAGCTGGAGTTGGCAGAGCAAGCAGGAGAAAGAAGAGCATGATGGGATGTGGAGGACTGGAGACAAGCAGACCCTCACTACATCTCTGGAGGGGGGGGGGAGGGGGGGGGAGGGGAGGGGGGAGGGGTACAGAAAGGAGAGTTTTATCGTACCACTCAGAAAACATCCCATACGCCCCATCTCTACCAAGCAAAGTCACAATCAAGAGGACAACCAGCTAGAGAGGAGCAGATGAGGCCAGAGAGTGTGTGTGTGTGTGTGTGTGTGTGTGTGTGTGTGTGTGTGTGTGTGTGTGTGTGTGTGTGTGTGTGTGTGTGTGTGTGTGTGTGTGTGTGTGTGTGTGTGTGTGTGTGTGGGGAACAGGCCCAGCCAGGCACAGCTGCACAGCAGGAGAAGCCATCAGACTGAATCCAGCTCCGCACATTGAAAGCGAGTCAGAGGAAACACACCTTCCACGACAGATCGGATCTTTCTCTTTGTAAAAACCTCCGTTCTTCCTCTCCAAACTATCATTTTAAACTCATTCTTCCATCTTTTTCTGCCTCTTTCTTTCCAACATGTTGTTGTCTTCCTTTGTTCATCCCTCTTTTCTCCCTCCCTCCCTCTCTCTCTCTAAGGAGCTTGTCAGAGATCTGGTTCCTTAAAGCTCCCAGTATGCCTGGCCTCTTGCCTGGCTGGAGGCCCGAGAAGAGCCTGGAGGCTCGCCAGAGAGCTGTGCCTAAGACACACCACCGCTGGCTGGCTAAGCTGCAGGAGCATGCAGGCCCTCTGTGGAGCCTGGAAACCCAGCGGGAAATCGTGGCTGGACGTCAGCCCAACCAGTCTCTAGGAAACGTCCTCTGATAGGTGCTCAGGGGTCTGAGGCCCCGCGATAAACAAACAACAGTTTACAGAGCAGTTTGTGAGTCAACGGTTCTTGACATCCGTTTGCGTTGGAAAACAAACGTGGTTGGTTTGTTCCTGAGGAGGCTCTGCTGCTGCTGAAGGCCTTCCAGCAGGACGGTTCTGGACACAAAAAGACTCACGCACAGAGAAGTTACATAACCCTGGAACAGGAGGAAGAGCTGGGAGCTGCTCTGCTCGCACCATCTGAAAGACGTCCCCGTGTTTTCCTTTCCTCTCTCCTCTTTCCTTTCCTCTTCTCTTTCCTTTCCTCTCTCCTCTTTCCTTTCCTCTTCTCTTTCCTTTCCTCTCTCCTCTTTCCTTTCCTCTTCTTTCCTCTCTCCTCTTTCCTTTCCTCTTCTCTTTCCTCTTCTCTTTCCTTTCCTCTCTCCTCTTTCCTTTCCTCTTTCCTCTTTCCTCTCTCCTCTTTCCTTTCCTCTTCTTTCCTCTCTCCTCTTCCCTTTCCTCTTCTCTTTCCTTTCCTCTCTCCTCTTTCCTCACTCCTCTTTCCTTTCCTCTCTCCTCTTTCCTCTCTCCTCTCTCCTCTCTCCTTTCCTCTCCTCTCTCCCTTTTGATCAATCTCCAATTCTCGCTTACTTTCTCACACCTTTCCGTCCATCGCTCTCTTTCTCTCTCTCTCTTACTTTCTGTCTGTCTGTACCCATGTCTGCCCCTCTCCCCCCCTGCCTCCCCCTCCCCCCCCCCCCCGCCTCCCCCTCCCTCCCCCTCAGTTTCCCCTCTGCTGTTTTCCACCCGTTGCTCCGAGGCATTGCTCAGTTGTTCTGTTGACGTCGTGGTCATGGAGTGCAGAGAGGAGAAAGAGAGGGCGAGGGGGAGAGAGAGAAAGGGGGCAGGGGAGAGAGAGGGGGTGAGGGGGAGAGAGAGAGCAAGAGAGAGGGGGTGAGCGAGAGAGGGTGAAGGAGAGAGAGAGGATGAGAGAGAGAGGGTGAGGAGGAGACAGGAGGAGAACAGCTGACGCGATGGAGGGAGAGAGGAGGAGAGAAAGGGAGACGATGGAAAGAAAGTGAAGCAGGCAGGAAGACAAAGGCAGAAAAAGAGAAAGAAGAGTGAGAGAGGAAGAGAGAGAGGAAGAGAGCGAGGAAGAGAGCGAGGAAGAGAGCGAGGAAGAGAGCGAGGAAGAGAGCGAGGAAGAGAGAGTGCCACAGCTGCTTTATGTAATCCTTGGCTCAAGCCGAGGCCTGTTCTCAGGACTGCTGGAAGATTCCACAATCCTTGCTCATCTTTCTAGGGGTTGGTCACATGACACAGGCCCGGGAGCAACGGGGCCTCTCTCACTTTTTCAATCTCTCTTTTTTATCACTCGCCCTCTCTGCAGCCCACAACACTCTCTCCCTCTCTCTTTTAATCACGCTCGCACTCTGCAACCGATAACTCTCTCTGTAGTCAACCATGATCGTTCTCACTCCCCCCCCCCCCCCCCCCCCCCACAAGAAGCAGAGAGATAGAGACAGGGGGAGAGAGGGAGATATGGGGGAGAGAGAGAGGGAGAGAAGTTAAACAGTTAGAAGTCACCCATCTCCCTCCCCCTTCATGACCAGACCAAACAGCCAAAACCCTCAGCATTCCAAACATTCAGTGCAGCCAACCCAGATCCTATTCTATCTCCTCTCTCTCTCTCTCTCTCTCTCTCTCTCTCTCCCTCTCTCTCTCTCTCTCTCTCTCTCTCTCTCTCCTCTCTCTCTCTCCCTCTCTCTCTCTCTCTCTCTCTCTCTCCCTCTCTCTCTCTCTCTCTCTTTCTCACTCTTTCAACAGACAGGAACCAGCATGCCCTTTGTTGCTTTAAGGTGAATGGAGCCTGAGAACAAAACAGTGCAGAATAGAGCAGAACAGAACAGAGTAGAGCAGAACCGAATAATTATAACAGAGTAGAACAGATGATAAAAGAGCAGAACAGAAAAGCCCAGGGTAGTGTGGAGTGTACACTGGCTACCTCACACAGCACAGAACAGAACCAGCAGTCAGACCCTGAAGCAGCAGTCAGACCCTGAACCAGCAGTTAGACCCTGAACCAGCAGTCAGACCCTGAACCAGCAGTCAGACCCTGAAGCAGCAGTCAGACCCTGAAGCAGCAGTCAGACCCTGAAGCAGCAGTCAGACCCTGAACCAGCAGTTAGACCCTGAAGCAGCAGTCAGACCCTGAAGCAGCAGTCAGACCCTGAAGCAGCAGTCAGACCCTGAAGCAGCAGTCAGACCCTGAAGCAGCAGTCAGACCCTGAAGCAGCAGTCAGACCCTGAAGCAGCAGTCAGACCCTGAAGCAGCAGTCAGACCCTGAAGCAGCAGTCAGACCCTGAAGCAGCAGTCAGACCCTGAAGCAGCAGTCAGACCCTGAACCAGCAGTCAGACCCTGAAGCAGCAGTCAGACCCTGAAGCAGCAGTCAGACCCTGAAGCAGCAGTCAGACCCTGAAGCAGCAGTCAGACCCAGGCTGACTGAGCTGCAGGCAGCTGGCAGCTCCAGAGGCAACGACAAGCAGCGCATTACGCAACACCATAAACAATATCCAACGCTAAGCACTCTCAGAAGAGCTGGCCAGCGACCAAGACACACACAAACACACACACTCACGCATAAACACACCACACACACACGCACAAACACACAGAGCGAGCCAGTACAAACAGTCAGTTTGAAATGACATAACTTTCGATGGGTTTCTCTGTCATTAGAAAATACCAATGTAGAACACACACCTCTTATGATATCACAGTGGAAAAACATTCATTTATTAGTCATACACTGATAACACACCTGTGTGGTTAGATAACAATGCACTGAGAGGGTCTTCTGCCGAAAAGTTGATCAAATAGAAGAAATGTTTGTACAATGAACCTCAACTAGAAAAAATGTATTGTCATAAATAGAGTGCAGATAGAACTCCAATCTTTTACAGTAGAATCGAGTCCCCAAAACAGAACACCTGTTCAGTACAACCCAATTCCAAATAGGATTCCCGCGGGCTCCAATAGAACCCCAATAGAATAGCTGTGGTTCAGTGTGTGTGCAGCCGTAGCCTGCAGGACTGAGAGGCAGAGCAGTGGAATGTGTGTCCGGTGGCAGGGGGAGGGCCAGACTGCAGCCCTGTCACCAGCCCACCAGCACGCACCTCGAGCCAGGTAAGCTCTCTGAGATCTCCCCCTACACAGGGGGGGCCTCCAGGGGGGCCTCACATCCTGTTCCTGCACGGTCTCGTCTCAAGACACTTTCAAACTGGTCCAAAACTGTTTTGGCTCTTGATAATTACGTGTGATTGAAATAGTGGTTGTGTGCTCTTGACTAATTAATCTACCACAGATATACAACCATGCAGAACTAAATATTCTATTAGTTCTATGCACATTTGAATGTTGCTTTGAAAAACCCAATCTGCTAATAGAATGATTAATAACTGTTGTCTGTCTCTGTGTCTTCCCTATAACATAGTATAGTGTAACAGGACAGTGTCAATTGTAAATAAGCTTTTTAAACAAATATATATACATTTATTTTTAAGCTGGTGTACTAATGAAGGTTACCAAGGAAACCCCAAAAGTCTACTCAAAAACTGAATGAGTTCTGGCAAAGTTGACTGTCCTTAAAACAAAAGCACATAGATACACATGCCAATTCCTTTTTATTTTCAGCCAATCAGAGGCTCCTTAGAGACCGATGGTGCTTTTCTGCTTGTTGTTATGACAACGTTTAGGCCTTAGATTTAATGCTGATTCATTCAACACCCAAAACAATGACCCAGTTAGTTCTAAGGTCTATAAATGGCAACATTAAGAATGGTTACCCACAATAAGCGACCACACAGTTTGATTGTTGTCATTGGTCACTGTCAGCTGGTGTCCTCACTACAGGGTAATAGGGAACAGTGTGTCATTACTGCAGTGTGGTTAGTGTTCAGTGTGGTTAGTGTTCAGTGTGGTTAGTGTTCGGTGTGGTTAGTGTTCGGTGTGGTTAGTGTTCAGTGTGGTTAGTGTTCAGTGTGGTTAGTGTTCGGTGTGGTTAGTGTTCGGTGTGGTTAGTGTTCAGTGTGGTTAGTGTTCGGTGTGGTTAGTGTTCGGTGTGGTTAGTGTTCGGTGTGGTTAGTGTTCGGTGTGGTTAGTGTTCGGTGTGGTTAGTGTTCGGTGTGGTTAGTGTTCGGTGTGGTTAGTGTTCAGTGTGGTTAGTGTTCGGTGTGGTTAGTGTTCGGTGTGGTTAGTGTTCGGTGTGGTTAGTGTTCAGTGTGGTTAGTGTTCAGTGTGGTTAGTGTTCGGTGTGGTTAGTGTTCAGTGTGGTTAGTGTTCAGTGTGGTTAGTGTTCAGTGTGGTGGACCTGCAGGTTGGCATGGTGACGTGCAGAGTTCCTGCTGTGGGGATCTGATTGACCTTTCTGACACTCAGCAGTGTTGAGGATCACATTCTGGCCTGGGCAGCTATTTACACACACGCACACACGCACACACACTCACACACACGCACACACACACGCACTCACACACACACACGCACACAAGCACACACACACACTCACACACAGGAATCTGGAGTCATCTTACAGCAGGTCACCCAGAAGCATAAGGACATTGGATAAACTTCTGGGTACTAACACACAACCTGGAAGGAGTACAACTCAAATGACACAGCACAGTGTGATACTGTGGTTCTAGGAGACACACACGCTCCCACACACACAAACTACACAGAGGTGAAGCTAAGTGACAAACACACGCGCATACACACACACACATTACAGAACTTTAACTCAATAATACAGTAACAAAGGAGCGCGCATGCAGCCCGATGATTCAGGATCATGATACTGGATGAAAGATGGCAGATGTTCCTTTTGCTTTTTACCATTAAACTGAGAACAGTTTCAGAGAACAGTCCGCAGGCGGTGTTAGAAACAGTTTAGATGACCGTTAGTCTTAAGTTTTAAGACTTTACTCCATAAAAGGGAGACGGTTTAGAGAAAATAGCACAACATCTGCAGCAAACAGATGTTTGAGAGTGGAGAACTGGTGATTAAGAAGTTAGATAAAGACTCCAAACACACAGCAAGTGTGATAGACTGAACCTACATCTCAAGATTATCAGAGAAAAGTATTCAGATAATAAAGTATCCAGGTCTCCGTCCAGAAAGCTGCGTAAAGTTTTTCCTGCAGTCGAGCCTCATTTGCAACAAAGAGTCCAACACAAACAAGTCTGGGGTAACTTTGTTCCCGGTAACTTTGAGCTTTGTTTATAAACACAGACAACTTATTTTATCCATTTACCTGTTTTTTTGGTCCTTAGTGAGTTCCTGGCAACAGCTTATGTCCGTCTGAGATGACTACGAGGAAACAGATGGATCACAATTCCCGGATCATTATCGTCAAAAGAGCAGTTTCTGGGTCTATCACCATGCATCGGAGCAACTCTGCACACTCAAGGAAAAAAAACTCTTCTTTTTTTTTTACATCACATCCCGCTTCCGGTCGGTAGAGGGGTGCAGTGTGCACGCGCCTCTGCATGGGCCAAGCGAGGCACGCGGGAGATGCGCAGGGCGTCATGAGTGATCAGAATATAATGTCGTTTATTAACTACCTTATGATATTTTTTTCAGGTGATGACACGCTTTAACAGATGTTTTCGGACTTTGTTCCAACCCAAATCTCAGGGCAGGAACCACCTAGGTCCTGCTGTGCTGCTGCGGACAGGGACACACTGCGGCCACATGTTGACTGACTGCAGTGTGGAGGGAAGTAGAGAGAGACAGCCAAGCAGAGCCAGGACTGACTGTCCAGCTCAGGGCACTGTGGAGCTCATCCTAGCTGGGTACAACCAAGGCTGCTGCTCAGCCAGGATCCTCTCCCAGTCTATGACGGAGACGATGGGTGTGTCTAGGCAGGATGGATGAGGGTGATGGTGGAGGAGGAGTAGGAGGAGGAGGGGGGGGGGGGAGACCAGGCACAGGTCTGCTGTCAGTGTCCTTATTCCCAGTCACTGTCCAGTCACACACCTGCTAGGACCAACTGCAGACAACCTCACCTCTCTCCCCACGCCCCTTGTCCTACCTCCTCTCTACTCCATCCTCCCTCCTAACACCTCCCTCTCTCCTCCCTCCCTTCTCGCCTCCTGGACACCCTGTTCCTCAGCCTGTGCTACTGCAGGTTGACCAGCAGAGAGCGACAGAGCGCCACAGGGCCACATCTCCCCTCAGAGCGCGCCAGAGGCTTTGCCAGTGAATTTCCACTTCCTGCCCTCTCATCTCCGTTGTTGCAGTAACAAAGTCTTGGGTCTCCCCCTCATGATGCAAGCAGACAACGACACCTTTTTAAACTTCCTTCTTCTTTCGAACTGGATGTCACAGATGTTGTGTTTTATTCTTCAGTTTCACTTCCTTCTCATGAACTCATGTTGTGTTTCACCTCAGCTCTCTCCCTGACGCACACGCCACTGACCATGGCTCATAAACAAACCCCTCTGACTCAGAGTAGGTGGTATTTATACTGGGGAGTGGGTTTAACCAATGGAACTGGGTTACCACAGGGTGGAACTGATGCCGGATCACAGGAGGCCCACGCTAGCACAAGACTGGGGGGGGGGGAGGGGGGAGCACCGCCATGGAATAACCCCCTCCCCCCCTCCGGATGAAGCTCATCTGAGGAGAGACAAACCGGAGTGATCAAAAGCAATCTCTCAGAGAGACGATATAGGAAACGACACTTTTCAACGCATCCAACATCTTTTACAAACCTCAGGTTCATTTTAGAGAAAAATTCTGTTTTGTGTGGTCTGAACTTTTAAATGACCTGATAAAAATCCAGTGTTGCTTTGCAACGACAGCACAGTCCCTTTGTCACTGAGCACGAGGGAGTTACGCAACCCCCCTTTCTGACCGGCCAAATCCAGATGACCTTGGCTAGGGGGAATTCCCCCACACCCCCCCACCCCCCCCCCCCCCCCACACACACAACTCTGGGTCATCTCAGTATGACGTCGTCTTAAGGTGATGTCTCATCCTCCGAGGATTACCCTCTTCCTCCTCACATCCGCTCTTCCTCCCCTCCCAGGGCGGGCGAGGGTGCATTCCACTAATACCTGACTGGCACTTTCATCATCGCACACACGATTTCACACGGGGGGGGGGGGGTTGCACCAGCGGTGCCTGGGCACTGGGACTCTTCACCGTGGTCCAGACACACCTGAGCCCGATCTTGGTTCTGCTAGCGGGGGAGGCTGCGGTGGAGAGCTGAGGGGAGGATGGGGGAGGAGGGTGAGGAATGGGGGTTGAGATCTGTTGCAGGGGGTCTGCGGTGTGTGTTCGTCTGTGCGTGGATGTTAATGGGTATCGTGGACAAGTTGCCAATGGTGACAGAGTAATCTTTGATGTCAAGTCCCACTCTGGAGGGTTAGAGGTGATCAGGGTTGTGCAAAGTGACGATCCGCAGTGATAACTCATCTCGTTAACGATCGCACTCACAGGAAGTAAGGAATTAAACAGCGATTGTGTTGACACACCCTGCTTATGGGTTCCAACCCAGACATAGGAACAATCCATACGTGTTTGTCATAATTCACATGCCTTCAAACATACCTTCAACACATTATGCACATCCAACACCCACAAATGCCATTCACAAGCTGAGATAACTCCTACTGCTTGTGAAAGTAGATGTTGTAATGAGCCGTTAGTACCACTGTGACTAAATACCTACTCTATTGTGTAAACAGAACCACAGAAAGCTGCTTTGTAATGAAACACACAAACAAACACACGCACACATACACACACACACACATACATACACACCAACACACACACACCAACACACACACACACAGCTCAGCCCCAGTGCATGTGGGCACACCTAATCTCCATCTCCCAGGCAGGTAATCGTGACTCCTTTGAATCCTTTGATTTCGTTCCCTGCTCCTCCCTGCCTTCCAGCCCCCTCCCAGTCGCTCCTACTCTCTTTGTCTTCTTACAGTGGTGTCGCTCCTGTCTCACCTCCCTCCTCCTCACCTCCCTCCCTCCCTCCCCCTCACCTCCCTCACCCTCACCTCCCTCCTCTATCCAGTTTCGGCAGAAGCAGACCAGCCTGGAACTGGTGCCTTCCAGAAGTCTCTGAGTCACCCTGGAAGAATGGCTTCACTTGTGGATGGGTGGGGGCAGGAGAGCAGAGCTGTTTGGAGGAGGGGAGAGAGAAGAGGAGGAGGAGGAGGAAGCTAAGATGGGATTTTCCGTCTTCGTGTGAGGAGGACACGTGACCGGGGTTCGCCACAACTTCCTGCAGCGAGCGTGTCTGCTCACACACACGCGCACACACACACACACGCTGTCAGTGAGTGGGCACCGACAGCAGATGTTTTCCAGTCAGCCAATCAACACACAGCTCTGCTGTTTGCGTTGGAGAGAGGGCCGAGATAAACACAGGTAGGCAGCTGTCAGAGACAGCCTGACATCCTCTCTGTAGGAGTGAGGGGTCAGTGTCATGCACACCAGTTATCTCCCTCCGCTTCCTGTGTCGAGGGCGCCCAGCAGGAAGTGACCATCTATAGACATGGACTTAGACATGATACAGCCACTTGACAAGGCGAGAGATTTTCTAAGGAAATCCGGGGGAAGTACATTGATTTTTTATGTTGTGTGGATAAACACAGACCAACTAAATGAGCAACTCCCTCTTATGTAAAAAATATAAGAACGTACATCCACTGCAAGTCAGATTTCTGGACAGAATTGTGTAAAAAAAAAAGAAAAAAATACCTAATTGAACTTCATAATCTAATAATACGCAGGACGGTTAATCTGACCCTGTCACTGACTCCACACAAATTTACCAATCTGCTCGTCATCTTTCACTGCTAGCTGTCGACAGTCCAGAGAGCAGGGATATCCTCAGGGTTTCTGTATGAAATATTGGGTTTCTGTATTGAAATATAAGGTTGAGTGAAAATAAACTCATTAATATTGTCATGTTTCTAATTTTCAGACAGTGCCTAAGGGTGCTTTACAAGCTGTGGTTTGTTAAGAGGCTGTGTGATGTAATCGCAGAGTGCGGTCAGCTCTTAGAATTCAGATGAGTCAGCGTTTGTGGTTGTTACTCTGGTTCAGAGCAGAAAGCGTGATGGCGTCAGGGATGTTGAGCAGTGGTGTCAGAAGAGGCAGGAACACACCTGGCAGGTCGTCCATGTAGCTGTCTCATCTGAGGCTATCCGAGCATCTTCCCCTCTCCTGAAAAACATCTTGAAGTGATGTGGGAGAAGTCCTGGATACATGGGATGTTTCTCTTAATCAAACGTGTCTTTATTTGATCGTGTTTTCTATCGTTTTATTCTCTCCCCTTAATATCCTTTAGGGGGACTGTTTAGGCACAGATCGATAAACAATTTCAATACTTTTATCAGTCAGTGATGATGATGATGATGATAGTGGGCTATCTACTGGCAACTGTGGTCCACAGCATCTTGTGGCTCAGACAGTGAATCGACTAGAATCATATTTATAATGAGGATTTATGATATGTTGTAAGGATAATGTTAAATTCCCATATTTCAAGGAATTCATTTATGGCTCGAATAGTCCTTCCATGGTTCAATCAGCAGGAAAACAACAGGAATTCACATATATACATATATTTTATTTCATACAAATAACCGTTTTTAGAATACAATAAATAAATAGCAAATAAAATAAATAACTAAATATGATATTCTTCATATGACAAACTAAACATTTGTATTAAGTAGTAAACCTATGTTTTAACAAGTAGTGTTTGTTCAAAGTTTTTCCCAGTCTAATTTCAAGTTTGCAGGTTCTACAGTCTAGTGCGCCTACTGCTTGAAAATGACTTCTTGTACTACAGTACATTTGTAACAAAATTATAACAAGTAAATTCAAGTGTCTCTGTTTCATCTATTCAAGTCTTAGTCCATGGAAAGAACCATCTGCAGCTCAGTCCTTCAAGTGTCCCAGGAGGTGAGAGCTTCCCAGGTAGTCAGTCAAGGTGAGGGCCACAGTGGAGGTGCTGGCTCCCTCCTTCTGAACCAGAGAGTCCTGGTCTGTCTTCAGTGCCCATAGCTGGGCCCTCAGTGTCTTCAGTGCCCATAGCTGGGCCTTGTCGCCCTGCTACCCTTCACTGCTCGCCCCCCAGTCTGTGGTACACCGCTGGGTAGAGGAGGGCAACGACGTAGCCATTCCTGGTGCTCTGGTCGTGCTTGAGGCTGATCTCAGCCTCCTCCGAGGGGCAGGTGGTGTTCTGCAGGAGGCTTTCGGACTGGCTTTCGCTCTCATGTTGACAGCTTGGGGACAGCTTGTGGAAATCGCTGGCAGCACCAGCTTTCAGCTGCCTGATCTGCTCCTCCACAGACTGGAAAGCCAGGACCTGGTACTGGGTAAAAGGTGCCTCCTCCAAGGCCACCTCAGCAGCGGGGCTCTCGGTCTCCACACACGGCTCCTCGGTGTAGATCTGCAGGAATACCACCAGGCACAGGGCCAGCAGCCAGCGCTTGACCGGGTTCTTCTCCGCCGGTGGAAGATACTTGCGGACCTTGGCAGGATACATGACCCTCATGTTCCTCCTCCTTGGCCGCAGAGAGGAGCTGGGCTGCGGGGTCTGATCTGGAAGCCGCTCGAATGTGAAGATCTCCGGCTCTCTGGTCCGCAGCATCGCTCTGTAAGGAAACTGCTCTTGGTGGGAATTATTAGTCGAAACTGACAATGTCAGGCTGTTTGATCGTGAATACATGTTACTTTCTCGTTTTTAGTTTCTCGTTGTATGACTTTGTGCTTGCGGAGAGCAGGTTTATATCTGGTTTTAGCTTGTTTAAAGTTACGCCCATATAGTCAAGCCACTCCCTGCATGGAGGCTCTCAAATGACTCAAATGTGAAAAGTCCATAAAAATGATTATCTTAAGAAAATTGAAGCTACCAGTGTTGAAACGTTGACACTTTCTAATCGCAGCTCTGTTCATTCATGCGAGATCATGATTTAAGTCGGATTTAGTTAAGTTTGATAACGTTAATAATGTGATTAGACGATTTCATGAAACTAAAAATGCTGAATGATCGTCTTAAAGATGAACCACAATGGAAACCATTACAATAAACATGTAAAATGATCAGATTTCAAGTTATTTTATTATGTAACGTGCAAACATTAATGTCAGTTTTGTTGTCAAAATACTCGATTGACGTAGTAATTGCAATATCACCTGAAGCTACCTGCCATGGAAAATTACTTTTGAGTGCAAGCAACCGGCTAGAGATTTCATTAAGGCACAAAGTATTGCAAATATACAATGATTGAAAGTATTCAATGAACTGATCATGTATTGATAATGATCAATGCAGGGACGTTTCTAGGATTGAAAGAAAGGGGGGGCTTAGCCCCTGGCATTTTCTGTCGACGGGGGGGGGGGGGGGGAGGGGTGGTAGTCGCACCGCAGTCCGATGCGAGCCAGCGATTCCCATAGACATCCGTTTTTCACTCGTTTTTCGAACTTGTGGGTTACATTTTTGACGCTCAAGTGACCGACATTTAACCGAGAGCATCCGGTAATTTTTCGAAATAAAATATTGCTATTAATTATCGTGTTTCTTCGGCGGCCCGATAATAATCCCGATAATTATTTAGGGGGGCTGAAGAACATTTAGGGGGGGCTTCAGCCCCCCTAAAACAGGGCTAACGACGCCCATGGATCAATGTATTGATAATGATGATGCTTGTTCGATTGGACAGACAGCAGTGTGTGGGGTAGCAGTGAGGACTGTGTGTCTCTACAACTCAGGGCACAAGGGCTCCCTCCCCACACCAAGGAAACCTTAATGTCCTGTCAGCTCAGCCACTTCACTGCGTCCATCAAGACTGAAAGCATGTAAATAAACACATTTCGACTCTTTGAATCTCAAAGAGACACAGGAAGATAGAATATAGAATGGTGATTCCTCTTTCTTTGGGATTAATATCACTTCTACTGTCGTCTGTGGTGGAGAAAACCAGAGGTGACAACCTTTCAAGCACATCCAACAGATCCTAACATGACTCGGCACACAGATTCGGGTGTGTGAGATGGTTCAACCAGCCTGGCACACCGCCACATGGTGCATCACTAATGAGTTACCCCCAGGAACACACACTGGCAGAGCAGCGATCCATGTGGAAGGGTTGCCTCACCTGGGTTACCACGGTTTCAGTTCCCTGGTTTCTGGTGATACAACATCAGTCTCAGCACGGTTGTTAGCAGGAATGCCCTCTGGGAGGTAGATTCCCTCCAGGCGG
This sequence comes from Neosalanx taihuensis, assembly GCA_030340665.1. NCBI lineage: Eukaryota > Metazoa > Chordata > Actinopteri > Osmeriformes > Salangidae > Neosalanx > Neosalanx taihuensis. The sequence goes on along the minus strand of CM059316.1, from coordinate 4,672,593 downwards.
AAAGTTAGATATGTTTACACGGAACCATGCCTTACGTTCTCTAAGCGTGTGTCACCTTGCTAAAATTAAACCCAGAGGAACATGAACGCACACAGACCCATCCTGCACACACTCTGGAGGGGCGAGAACTGAGTGCGTCTGGCTGGCTGGCAGAAACTCGCCACGCTCACCTGGATGAGAAAATGTCAACTGTGTATTTATCACAGACTTTTAGGGAGGGGCAAGTTCAGCCCTGCTCTGTACAGTAGCCTCCTAAATATGGGAAAATGCCCCTCTTTCTCTCCCTCTCTCCCGCTCTCTTTCTTTCTCTCTTCCTCTGCCTCTCTCCTCCCCTCTCTCTGTCCCCCCCCCCCCCCCTCTCTCTCGCTCCGCTCCCCTCCTGGTGTTCAGTGTTCGGGAACAGTGTGAAGGCCAGCCTCCATCTTGGTTGCCACGCTGGGTTGGCACCTCAGGCGGCCTCCCTGTCAGGCTGAGCGAGCCAGACCTCCGTCCTCACCCCAGTTCCAGGTCCGCAGATGAACCACTGCTGGGAAGACTCAGAGGATGCAGTGTGTGTGTGTGTGTGTGTGTGTGTGTGTGTGTGTGTGTCCAGGCTTTGGTTTCATTGACCCTTGTAGTCAGCATCAACAGGGAGGCTGTTACGGGCAGGACCAATCCCCTCTCTGCCAGGAACCCAGAGGGGGGAGAAGAGGGGCAGAACCGGGGGGGTGTGTGTGTGTGTGTGTGTATGTGTGTGTGTGTGTGTGTGTACAGGGGGGTCATAATGTGGAATGTGGGTCATTGTTGTGAGATAATAAGTGTATGTGTTGATGAGGGGAGATGGCCCTGTGCCTCTGAAACAGCCGCAGTACGTGCAGCTCTGCAGAGTCTCCTGTCCCCCTGCTGCAGTACCACCAGCCACGGACAGGGGGACAACCCTCCCCCCTCAGGCCCACCGCTCTGTGCAACGTCCAGGATGTGGCCGGGGTTGGCCAAACAAAACACACACAGGGAAAGTTTGGCAGGATTCTGCGCAGCCTGTCTCCTCCCCCAGACTTCGTCATCGGGCCTACTCAGAGCTGCCTGGAACTCACACAGGGCTGTTAACATACGTTTCTCCCTCATATTCAGACAGCACTGAGCCCTATAACAGCTCCGCATTCACAGGCAGGCAGCCTCTATGTCTACCTTAACCTGACAGGATCAGGGTCAGACTTCCGCAACTTAATATGGGTTGGGGGGGGGGGGGGGGGGGGGGGGGGGGGGTCACCGATTACAAAACAAAAGGGCAGAGCGTGAAAATCTATTCCTGTGAGGTGTTTGTTGTGAAAGGTAGCCGTGACAGGGCCTCTGTGTGATTGACATCACAGACTGGGCCATATTTAGCCTGTGTTCTGGGTAGTGAGTGCAGGTGAGCTATGAATCGTCCGCTGGTATGTTTGCCCACGGCTGGGATTTGGCTTTCTCAACCTTTCCGAGAACAATAGCGAGATCAGTCGAGAGCATCGCCGTGTGGAGATGCTCGCAGGAGTGACACCCTCACATTGTTTTCCTTTGAAAGGAAGCGACGACCAAAACGATTGATTGTGAGCTCGTTACCACACAGAGGCCCTCTGCCATTCTGAAGTGGAAAGACTTCAGAACTGAAATTCAGGCTGACGTCTGCAGCTGCCTCAGTTGACTGGTCACTGTCTATGATCGAGGATCATTTCTCAGGGAGTCTGTCTCTATGGAGACCAGGGAAATACAGCTGATATGTTATGTGTGACAAGAAGCACAGGATCAAACTCATGCTCTGAGGCTGACACACACTCATAGACTCTAATAGACACACACACACACACACACACACACACATAGAAACTCTGTAATAGACACAAACACACACATACTCTGCATCAAAGACACACACACAAACACAGACTTTGTATCATCAAAACACACACACACACACACACACACACACAGACAGACTTGGTGATGAACACTGTGACACAAGCAGACAGTCTGATCAGGAACTATGTCATCAACTGTGTGACAAAGTTTCACAGTAGCAATGAGAACACATGGATTGTGCCTTTTCCCTGAGTGGGTTGTGTGTGTGTGTGTGTGTGTGTGTCACTGTGAGAAGCAGGTGTTCGCAGGGATGGGACAGTGGAGGAAACACACCTCCGGAAATGTGTTTCTCAACAGAGACGAGACAGACGGAATGCTGCTCCGCATTCCTGCTCCTCTCTGGGAACTTGTTCTGTGCCTTCCAAAGGAAGTTGTAGGGCGAGTTCTTTGTGTGTGTGTGTGTGTGTGTGTGTGTGTGTGCAAGTGTAGATAACAAACTAAAGAAGAAGGGTCAGGGATTACATGGCTCCGAATGGGATGTCATTCATGTCAGTTTATTATCACTTGGATTGTGAAACAAGCCTGAGAGAGTGGGTGTGTGTGTTTTACTGAAGTCAATCGAGACAGTAAGATCACGACATGAAGACAGAAGAAGATTAAAGGCAAATTCGGATGGTTTATTCAAGATGAACAGAAAACACACAAAAAAACGAAAAGTTTTCCCGCCGCAGCAGAACGCATTTCTACCATGACTCTCTCCGAGTCACGTCCTTAGCGTGTGCGTGTCGTGTTCGTGGTAACGCCGGAGAGCCCGTGACTCATGAAACGCTGCAGCTCTGGACAGCGAGGCCGCCTACTGTCTCTCCATCAGCATCGCGGCGTATCTGAGTCCACGCGTGTTCATACGCACACGCAACGGAGTGCCCGAGGCAGCGCCGGCCAGACACGCACGCACGGAGACCCAGATGTGTGCTCACACGCTGGGGCGAGCGGCCGGGGCTACGCTGGCGGTTTGTTTTCCTTGGCGGGTGGAAGGGAGGGATTCCTCTGACGCGTCTGAGTCACAGGCTGATAACTCTCCCTTTCTGTCTCCCCCCCCACCCCACCCGCCCCCCCCCCTCTGCCCTTGAGCCGACAGCAGCAAACAGACGCAGCTGATTGGCTGATGACGCAGACAGGGGGGGGGGGGGGGATCGGGTTACCTCTGTAGACCGGGAACATGGTCTGAACCAATCAGAACCCATCTCCACGTGTTTTATGTCCTCTGCTAGCTTGCTGCTGCAGCAGTTAGCGTCTGGCAGACTCCCTTCAGCTGGGCGCACACATGAAGGCTAAACAGTCACTCAACCACACACTCCGCCTGGGCTGTTGTCAGCAGCCACCAAGGTTTCTCCATGCTCGACCCACCCCAGGCCCCAGCCGTGCCCACGCAACTCTCTCCCTCCTGGGGCCGGGCCCGGGGGGACAGTGGGGTTCCGGACTGGAGCTCGTGGGCCACGCAGGCGGTCTCCTCGGTGTAGATCTGGAGGAAGAGGAGGGCGGAGAAGAGGACGAGCCAGCGGAGCGCGGAGTCCGGTTCCTCCCTGGGGAGGGAGCGTCTCACCGGGGGAGGGTAGAGGACCCTGAGGGAGCGACGGCCACGATGGCGGTGGGGTGGAGGGCGAGTGGGCCTGGGTTGGCAGAGGGCTGCAGGTGGCGCCAGGGGCCGAACCCCCACACAGGACGAACTCTCGGAGGAGCACATGACGTCTGCTGATGGACTCTCTGCTTTCTCCTGGAACAGCTTGCTTACTTGTTCTTCTCTTCCAGCGTTTGTTGTCTTGTTCACAGGTGTTCCCAAGTTTCTTTCTGGATCTAGATGTTTCAGCCTGGATGTCTTCCTTTGTCAGTTTTCTTTGGCTTGGATGAAACTCACTCCTGCCAATCTGTCTATCTCTCTGTCTGTATCTCTGTATCTGTCTATCTCTCTGTCTGTATCTCTCTATCTGTCTATCTCTCTGTCTGTATCTCTCTATCTGTCTATCTCTCTGTCTGTATCTCTCTATCTGTCTATCTCTCTGTCTGTATCTCTCTGTCTATCTCTGGATTGTTTAGATCACTTGGTTTGTCTCTAAAAAGTTGGCCTCCTTTCACCTTTAAATAGGTGAGTGGGTGTGGCCTGCAGTCCTGCGGCCAGGTAGCCACACCCTCCTTCAGGTACACACAAAGCTATTTCGAGACGCCCGCTCACCTCTCCCTGCTCGCCCCACACTGTCCCCTCCTGCTCCGCCCAGCCAAACTCAGGGAACACCTTTTACAAGGGCCATCTTCTACTGTTGATTTGCATGCATTGTTTGAATTTATTGTTTGTTCCCTTGTTCGATCCCCCCCTCCTCTGTCGTCACGACAGTCTCTTGTTACCCGGGTGATACTCAACTCTATGGAAGCTCCATGAGACTGGCAGTTTGTGAGTGGGTGAGTCAGGAAACATAATGCCTGAGAGATGCTGGTGACAGTTTCAGTGTGTGTGCGTGTGTGTGTGTGTGTGCGTTTGTGTGTGTGTGTGTGTGCAGGCCTCAGAGAGGTACAGGGAACCTGTGTTTTGCAATCTGGTTGGAGCTTTGAACTCTGGTTGCCGAGGCATCAGAAGTATGCACCTTCTTCAGAATGTCATGACAGCTCTGCACCTCCCAGGCTGTGGCCACAGGGCCTCAAGTCAGGAATGTTTTCTCAGGAACGCAGATGATCTGTGTGGTCTGCTGCTGGAGGTGCCTCTCCTCCGCCTGCCTCCCTTCACCGCACGCAACTCCAGGCATGACATGGCCTCCGACATGTTCGCTCCCTGGTTCTGTTTCAACAAATCCATTCATTCCCTCTCGCTTCTCTTCTCAGTGGAGCTCTTCTTTCAAAAACGCCGTCTTCGGTCGTTGTTGACCTTTTAAACACGGCCGGTTTCGTTCGGGTGACCATGTGATCTGGACGGACTGAAGACAGAGGGGGCACGCCGAGGGGAGGGTCCAGGGTGAGGAGAGCACGAAGAGGGGGGTGAGGTTTCAGGGAGTGTGGGGGTCAGTGTTCAGACGACTGGACTGAAACACACTGAGCTAATGAAGATGTGCCATGGAGCTCTGAGAGAAAGCAGAGCATGGCTGCTTCTCACGCTCAGGACACAGAGGGTTCCCAGTCACTGATCAAACACACCCCAGTGCTCACTTCTGTACAACTGTGAATAAATGAAGCCAAGCTCACTCAGTCACACACTATAAATACGTTTGCTTATTTCATTTACCGTATTTTTT
>CM059316.1:4600000-4665000 GCA_030340665.1 Neosalanx taihuensis | reverse complement strand
TGTGTGTGTGGGTGTGTGTGCCTCAGTGTGTCCCAGCCACACCTTAGCAACCAAACAGGGGCATCAAAGGTGGGTGAGCAGTGAGGAGTAGCTATGGTTCAAATCCAAACATGATCAGGAAGAGGAGAAATGAAGATGACACAACTGGTACTCACATACGGCCTCTCTCCACAGCATCACACTCCTGTAAACACACACACACACACACACACACACACCCTCATACCACCATCATCCAACCATGTAAGGCTGCATGGAGATCTATGCCCATATGTAGTCATGTGCGTGGAAACACTCAGAACTAGGCACACATGGAGGCTGAGTGGCGGTTTGTTATGACTTCAATCTAATTAGATGGAAAGGTCATTTCCATCCGGCCGGAAACACAACCTGATGAACAATCATCCGGCTGGGGTCTGAGGATGAGATATTGTGGGCAGAGAACCCAGCCTGGTTCCTGCCTGGTTCCTGCTTGGCAGGAGGTCGAACGTCACCAGCCTTCTTAGGCTGGTTAGAGGGGGGCGAAGAACCGGGATGAGGTCCTGATTACCTCTGAGGTCTGCGGTGGGTTTCAGCATATTCTTGGGAAGCAGTCACAACACACACTGCAACGCACACACACACACACACACACACTGCCTGGGCGTGCTGGAGAGGCCCCTTGCTGTGTGCTTACTGTTTGTTGGAGGAGGACAAAGAGGCTACAATGGGGAACTGACCTCAATCGCTAATTTCAGGCCACAAGAGAAAACAAGCTCAAAGAAAGACACACACACACACACACACACACACACCCCTCGGAAACCCATCAGCGTGTCCAATGAGGACCAGTTCTGTGTCTGAGATGTTGTTGTGTAGAGAAGACAAAGCCACTTGTTCAGGAGCAGAAAAGAACGTTCACATCAGAGGTCTGAAAGCTGCTGTCCTCTGCCAGGTTCTCAGCCCACGCATGAACTCCTGTTTGAGAACCAGACAGACACACACACACAAACACAGACACACCCACAAACAGACACACACACACACAAACAGACACACACACAAACAGACACACACATACACAAACAGACACACACACACACACACACACACAAACAGACACACACACAAACAGACACACACACACAAACAGACACACACACACACAAACAGACACACACACAAACAGACACACACACATGAACAGACACACACACACACAAACAGACACACACACACAAACAGACACACACACACAAACAAACACACACACACAAACAGACACACACACACACAAACAGACACACACACACAAACAGACACACACGCACAAACAGACACACACACAAACAGACACACACACAAACAGACACACACACAAACAGACACACACACACAAACAGACACACACACAAACAGACACACACACACAAACAGACACACACACACAAACAGACACACACACACACAAACAGACACACACACAGACACACACAAACAGACACACACACACAGACACACACACACACAAACAGACACACACACACACACACACACACACAGACACACACAAACAGACACACACACACAAACAGACACACACACACACACACACAAACAGACACACACACACACAAACAGACACACACACACAAACAGACACACACGCACAAACAGACACACACACAAACAGACACACACACAAACAGACACACACACAAACAGACACACACACACAAACAGACACACACACAAACAGACACACACACACAAACAGACACACACACACAAACAGACACACACACACAAACAGACACACACACAGACACACACAAACAGACACACAGACACACACAAACAGACACACACACACAAACAGACACACACACACACACGCACAAACAGACACACACACAAACAGACACACACACAAACAGACACACACACAAACAGACACACACACAAACAGACACACACACAAACAGACACACCCACACACACAAACAGACAGGTGATCTTGTGTGTGTGCTTAGCTAAAAGCTGAAACATCTCTTCTGATTTGTTGAGCATTGACCCTCCTGCTGACCCTGCTGCCAGAGGCCCTGCTATTGGTCGAACATGGGGATGACACATAACGGCACTGACCAGCCCTCGCCATCACGTGATTGGACAGCATGTCAGCGTCCCTCAGGAGAGAGGTGGGATCACAGGGTTGGTCATGTGACAGATCCGGTTGGATAAACACAAACTTGCAACGTATAACACCATTAAGATTCGTCCAAATGCACATCTCTCACACCCCCCCCCCCCCCCACCACCACCACCCCGCACACACACACACACAATCACTTACACACACCGGATGCCAAAGACGAGAGCTGCAACAATACATCAAATCAATGACTGACAGAAAACTAAACTTCATAAATATTTCTGACAGTTGTAATCTGACCGGTCTGATGACTGCTAACATGACCCACATCGCTAACGTAACTGACAAAAAGGAACTAAGATCCTAACATTAATGGAACATTGTTGGATTTGAAGGCTGGAATGTTTTGATATTGGTGTGTATTGATACACACCTTCTTGAACACCCCCCCCATCCCTGTACACAGCTCTGCTGTTGACTAAGAGGTACCGGTAGTTTGTTTGTGGAAAGTTTTCAGTTTTCTAGCTTTCCCAGCAGGAAAGAGGTGGAAGTGATTAAATACATCCTTTGCGGTTTATTAACAACTAATAATTGACCAATAATAGGAATTTCCCCAAGTAGAATCCAACAAGGCACAGCTGAGGTGCACTTCCTCAAACCAGTCCCAACATGTGATATCATCAGCCTGCCATCTAAGCTGAATACACACAAGTGGGAGTAATTTTCCATAACAGGCACTCCCTGGCCTCCTGGGTTGTAGTTATGAACTCTAACCTGCATGCTGTGGTAGACTGCCACCTAGTGGATGATGCGTGGAAATACTCCAGGGTTAGTTTTCAGACAGCACAGCTCCAAGTCTGGAACAGAATGTTCAGATCAAAGATCAAAGATCCCCCAAGCCAATTCTGATCACTTTTAAATTAAGATAAAATCAGCGACCCAGATCCAAGACCTACTTCATTTAAAGTTAGGGGAAATGCTAACTTTGTTATTGAAACACAACAAACAGAACTGATCAATACATAAAAATATGATTTATTAATTTTTATACCACATAACATAAAAATCAGACAATTCTTTTAAAACAGGGACAACTGTACAACATAACAGCTCTTAAAAAAAAGTGGAAACAGGAAGTGGAAACATTTAAATCTAAACAAACAAACAACTTGGCTCAGAAAAACAACAATCCCTTGTACACTAACCCCCCCACGGTCACTTCCATACATTTTTCATCTTGATATGTGTTTAATCCATCTGTACATTTGCGTATGCTGCCTCCGGTGTGTTAGCATTTGCATGGAGGAGCACCGGCCACAATGTCTTTGGTGAGGTGACAACAACAAGCATCGGGACTATCCCATAACCACACAGGTGTCATCATCTGAGCTTCCAGTGCCGAGACGACAACAGGCAGGTAAAGAGGCCGGCTGGCTGAACAACCAGAACCAGCTGGTGTGCTTCCTCACACTCGGCCAGTGATGAGGAGGAAGATGGTGATGCCAGTCAGCAGTCCTATAGTAAGGACCACAGCTGACATGAGGAGCACTCGGCACGCCGGTTTCGTGAACATCCGCTGGAAAAGGGTCCCGTTTGGCCTCCCCTCCCTAGAGCCTGGGCCCCTGCTGGGGTCGCTGGGTAGCCCCACATCCAGGGACTGGCTGACTGACCCCAGGCGTTCCAGGTGGGGGAGCTGCTCCGAGGCCCTCTTGACCTGGAGCTGGCCTTTGCTGCGGCTGAAGCGGACGCTGTAGACGCGCTGCATGGCGGCCGGGAGGTAGGAGAGCACGGTGCGGTCGTTGGCCAGGCGAGGGAGCCCCAGGGAGGGCAGGCGGGTCAGGCCGCGACACAGAGGGCACTGGATGCGCTCCGGCTCGGAGGATTTCACGTTTATCCTTGCCAGGCACTCCAGGCAGAAGGTGTGCTGGCACTGGAGCATCTTGGGAGTTCGAAAGACGTTGTTGAACTGGCTGAAGCAGACAGCACACTCCAGATCAGGGCCTGCCTCTATGTCCACCGCGCACCCTGGTACAGGGGGCAGGGAACACACCTCTGGGTCCAGATCCAGGTCTGATGTTAGGGGGAGCGGGGCACTTTGGGGTGGCTCTGATAAGGGGTTCATGGTTGTGGAGGGTAGAGGATGGGGAGGGTCTTCAGTCTTTGGCTGACATGGAGGGAGTCCATGCGGTCCATGGACAGAGAAGACTGCTGCACACCCAGGACTGGTCAGCATGCAGGAGGGCAAGAACCAGGGCCAAGGCTAAGACCAGGACCAGGACAACCACCACAGATAAAGCAGAGCTGTTAGGAGTCAGGGGTGGAGAAAGCAAGAGAGAGGCAGCTTACTATGCTGACATCCATTCAGCCTATCAGAAAAGAGCGAAAAGTGAACGAGAGTCCTGAATGACGTCATCCACTGACTGTAACAGTACAAATTTGCATTAGATAAATTCGTGATGCAAATGGACCGTCTGTGCTGACATTTAAGTGCAAACATGCAACAACAGAAAGACGGTATACGCTGGTTGAATGATACGACATAGTTTGTCACTGAAGAATAAAAATGCCAATCAAAGCTCTGAACCTCCTCTCAGGGCTGGAAGCTCACCACGTGCAGGTCATTAATACTGATTAACTCACTAGAAACACCCTTTTATATCATCTGACTTGCCCATTCAGATATTGAATAGATAAGGTTACATAACGCATTTTTTAAAGGCTAAACGGACTTGATCGATGAATGTTTTTAATTTAACATGAAGTGAAGAAAGTTCTGTCAGGAGTTCATATACTCTTCATATGCAATGCCTTCAAATAATCTAACCCTCAAAATCAAATACGCCACACAGCTGCTGTGTCTAGGCATATCTTAAGAGATCCATTTTTACACAAAGAGCATGATATCGAGCTGCAGTAGTTACCTTTCAAGCAGGATTGAGACCAAGTTCGTTATTCCTCTTCTAAAGTTCTCCAGGTTCTCATAGTCCAAGATGCGTCAGTTTGGTTCTCCTACTGAGCGCCAGCTGGCAGCCAGGTAGGAGGTCATGGTGACCACCGGTCCACCGTCTGACATCCAGACTATCAGGCCTGTCCACCTCTGGCTGCACACATTTGAATACAAGGTGGAAACACGAGGAAATACAGGCCAGCTCTAGTCAAATATCCGGCAGATAGCTGACTGACTGGATAAACTCCCGCTGTGCAGGAAGGAGCTGTGCTTAGTAAAACACCTGAACATGGTTCACTGTGATTATCTGTCTGCATCATCACTGACACCATGGGCCAGTTAGGACACACACACACACACACACACACACACACACACACACACACACACACACACACACACACAGGATATGGAGATTTATGTATTTTATTTATACCAAATATAAACTTTTTCTATTAAAATAAAGACCCAAAGCCATTTTCCTCTGAAACAAGAGTCTGTTTATAAAGTCTCCTACTTTTTTTTTGTGTGTGTGTGATTTTGTTGATGAACAAATTACAAATATAAAATGCAGTTAACATGCAACAACGTTTTGAACATCAATAAAGGATACGATGATCCACAAATTGCTCTGAATGACCAGCCTGAGGATCTCTTTGGTTTGGTTCAGTCCAGTAGGGGGCAGCGCTGAGCTGGACAAGGAGGAAGTCCACTGGTCCGAAACAAGCATACAATCATTCTTTTTTAACTCAATGTCAGAAATTAGTGAGACTTTCACCTTCTACAGTCACATAGGTCTACTGACCGCTATGTGCTAGCTTTAGCAAACAGCATAAGCCAGGGTAGCTAGCAGCCTAGCTTAGCACAGCTACACTAATCCTTCCTGTCATCCAGATCCTGGGGTCTCTTTACACTTCACTACTGGTCTGAGAACACCAGGAAGTTCCAGAATGACTCAGTGTTCTGGAACGTTCCGTTGATTGCAGCTTCCAAACCCCACAGGGAGGGAAGATGGCCTCCGAGGGAGGGTCTCCTAAATGCTCCCTCCCCTCTCCACCAAGGGGGGGGGGGGTGGTCTGTGGTCTGTCCACAGGCAGGCAGGTCTCTCGGCAGCCCCAGGTAACCAGGGCGATGTCGTGGCCAGGTCAGAAGCGTGCCACCTCGGTCAGGCTGGGGTTTCCACCGCTCTGTCCCAGCTGCAGCTGATGCAGGCCTGTGCCGAAACTGGCACAGATCAGGTTGGCAGGGTCACACGTCGCCAAGGAGACCAGAGGGCCCGCCCCCTCCAGGGTCAGGGTCACTAGACAGGCTGGGGACAGAGGGGTGGGGGGGACATGGGGGTCAGGGGGAGAGGGCAGGAGAAATGGTGTGACTGTGCATGTGTGAGTGTGTGTGTGTGTCACCTGCAGTGGTCTGGTCCCAGATCTTCACAGAGCTGTCATGGGAGGAGGAGGCCACCATGGGGGGCCCGGACGGGCTCTGGGGCAGGAACACACAGCAGGCTGTGGTCTGGAGGTGACCCCTGTACTCCACCACCTTACAGCCAGGCTGACGGAGGTCCCACAGCTACACACGCACACAAACACACACGCACACACGCACCCACACACACACGCACCCACACACACACACGCACGCACCCACACACACGCACCCACACACACACACACGCACACACACACCCACACACACACACACACACACACACACACACACACACACACACACACACACACACACACACACAGCCGCACGCACCCACACACATGCACCCACCCACACACACACACACACACAGCCGCATTACTTAAACACACTTCTTACCCCCCTGAGTCTAATGTGGTGCTTAGTGGAACTGCCTCGGTCTAAGACTGGTTGCGTAACATAAGCTGAGGTCCCGGGGCTTGTTACTACTGCTACCTAGACGCACACTGGCCTCGCCCTGGCCTCACCGTAGCCTCACAGCCCTGGCCTCGCCCTGGCCTCACCGTAGCCTCACAGCCCTGGCCTCCGAAGCCGTTGCTGCTGGACAGCAGGTAGTTGCCGTTGGAGCTGATGTCACAGTGGGTCTGGATGTACTGCTTTGCTGGGAACGTGTTGGTCACTTGCCATGACCTACTGTCCCACACCCTGCGCTCACACACACACACACACACACAGTTACTGTGAGGGTACGCTTTGGGCCGTGAGCACACACAGATGATTAAGTCCCCCATCAGCCCAGTGGCTGTGGGTTGCCATGCCTACCTGATTGTTTTGTCCTCAGACGTCTGCACTATGGAGGAGCTTCCAGGAACCCAGCACACATGAGTGACCTGGAGAGGGCGAGAGACAAGTGGACAGACAGAGAGAGAGAGAGAGAAAGAGAGAGAGAGAGTTAGAGTTAATGAATGTGTGTGTGTGGAGGCAGAGGGGGTTGTGGGGGAGGGGTGCATGATGGAGAGAGAGAGAGAGAGAGAGAGAGAGAGAGAGAGAGAGAGAGAGAGAGAGAGAGAGAGAGAGAGAGAAAGAGAGAGAGAGAGAGAGAGAGAGAGAGAGAGAGAAGGAGGGAAAGAGACCTACCAGGTTTCTAGAGATGGTGTTCCTCTGTTCACACTCCCCAGACTCAATATCCCAGAGGCACATGGTGTTGTCCCGGGAACCGGTGCATAACTTGGTCCCATCTACAGGAAACACACAGGCAACAGTCAATCCTGTACAAGTATAAGCCTACATGTGATGCCCTTAAGCAGGAGATCAAAGATCACATGGACATAGTTGATGGTCAGTCAGGCTTCCTACCAGGGCTGACCGCCACACCGTTGACCACCAGCTCATGACCACAGAATTCCTGGATGGGCTCATCCCCTTGGTTGATGTCCCACATGAGCACCGACTTGTCCCGCGACGCACTGAAGATCCACGTGCTGCCAGGGTAGCATGTCACCTGGGGGGGGGGAGGGGATGAAGAGGATTCCGTTACTCCTGCTCTTTTAACAAACAAAAGACACACACACACACACACACACACTCTCCTATATGCGAGGTGTTTCTACGCAGGGTCTCCTGAGCAGCTCCCACCTTGGTCACCTCCCTGTTATGGCCCTGGTAGGACTGACACAGCCTCCCTCCTCTCCAGTCGTAGACCACCACAGCCTGCAAGGACACACACATGGTCACATTACATGGAGTCATTTATCAGACGCTCTTATTCAGAGCGTCTTACAGCCAAGTACTGGGACATCCCCCCCCCCCAGGCAACACTCACAGACACACTCACCTGGTCACTCCCTCCAGACACACACAGGTCTGGTGTCAGGCAGGTAACGCAGTTGATGGAGCCAGAGTGGGCGGGGTCGTACTGGACCACCTGACTGCTGGAAGCAATATCTGCTGCCTCCCCCCTAGACGTCCTGCTCAGCACACACACACACACACACACACACACACACACTCAGTTAAGCAACACGTGACTGTTTGAAAGGCTGGTCTGTTTGTGACAAGACTTAAGAGATATAACTGTCATCCTCATGCATGACGCAGGTCCCTGGCAGCTGAAGCCGCAGCAGCAGGCAGTCTTACCTGTACAGGTCAGAGCGCCGTCTGAACTTGCTCTGGAGTTTCCCCATGTTCAAAGGCTGGTATCTCCGTCAGACAGCCCCCCTACAGAGGAAGGCAGGGACACCCTGTTCCTCTCTGCTCCCCTGTTCCTCTCTGTCTCTCCCTACTGAGATAAGAACAGCCAGTTACAATAGAGCACCCCAATCTAACGAGCCTCGTCTCTAACGAGGATCTCATGCAAACTGGAGCACAGCGCTTTTACCAACAACCCTGTTAGAACAGATCAGTTGTTGTTTTATAGCCTTGTGTAAGGGCTGTTTAAAAACAGCAGGAGCCAATTTATTATGTAAACCATAAAGGAGTACAGAGAGAGAGAGAGAGAGAGAGAGAGAGAGAGAGAGAGAGAGAGAGAGAGAGAGAGAGAGAGGCAAGCTGGGTTGGTTCTCCTGCAGGCTGCAGTAGGAAATGAGCTTGATCCTATTATCCTTCATTAGTGCCACATCGCATTACTAAGACGATGACATAAAGACAGGCAGCTACAGCACGGAACCTTCACTAAGCACCAGCTCCACTCACTAACATGACAGCCCTCTCACACCTTTCTGAACCTAGATCAGTATGCTGTTGGCGTAACTCAGACATATTTAGACTCTGACATTAATAAATATGATCAGATTTACCTTGTCCCTGCCGCCTGGTAGGTAAGAGAATGAACGCCGTCGGTTTGCTAGCGTTAGCTAGCGAGCAACATGCTAGCTAACTAATCTTGTTTTATCTCTTTCATGCTACGAAGGATGAATAAGCAAGGTAGAGAACCACGTCGCAACACGGCCAACTCCTTAATAACCGACTTAGAGTTATGTCAGTTGCCATAACCTGTTTTTTAGAAAGTTAGGTCACTTCTTTCATTCATAAAGTCAGGGTGTCCTTTAAGTAGTAAACAGTCTTGCTGCCGATCCCTCGCGCTGCTCTCCTTAGCGACGCTTCCTCTGTAACTAGGGGGAACCAGGTCACATGACACACAGAGAGGGAGGAGCAACGCGCACACACGCACGTACACGTATACACCGTTTCATTAATACATTCATGGTATACACACACATGCATAGACATTAATGATATCTTTATGATATCTATGCACATATGCACACGCACACACACACACACACACACACACACACACACACACACACACACACACACACACACACACACACAATTCAAAAGTCTGGCCGCATTTCATATCACAATAAAATGCACCATGTAAACCACTTGTATAAATGGTGGTCGTATGTTTTGGTCATGTTTTTCACTATTTTTTTAATACTCAATGTTTTTCAGAGTGTTAATAATCTTTATTAACAGAAAAATTATTACAAACCTTTGAATATACAAAATACAAACATGTAACATTTTCTTACATTTTCTGCACCTGTCTGCTGAAATGTCCGTGACGTCAGAGTCTCCCGGAAGTAACTCCGGCCGCAGCAGAAATCCTCCAACTGGAGCTGAATGTTTGATTAAAGGACAATTAATACTCATAAACGTAATTATCCTCGAGGAAACCACAGTGAGGTTTGACAACACTATTGTTATCGACATCTTATAACATAGTAAAGGATCTGGATTGAGCTCTGTGAGCTTTGCGGGAGGCTGCAGGACAAAATGTCCCTCTTCCAGTCAGCCCTTGATTTCCTAGCCGGGCCCGGGTCGTCCGGCGGTGCTTGCCGGGACCACAATGACTTCGTTGGACAGATTGTGGAGCTCGGAGACATGAAGCTGAGAATCAGGAGGGTCATCGCCGAAGGTGAAGTGTTTTGATGGGGTCTCTAAGTTACTTCGTGATGGTTGTCACTGAATGACAGCTGTCATGTCTGTTGGTTAGCACAACATGCTAGCTGGCTAACAATGTTACCAGGCTAGACTGGGCTTTTGCTACGTTACAGTACATTTATATTACATTTATATTACATTTCTTCATTTAGCAGACGCTTGTATCCACACGTACTATAAACTCGACCTGATACAGCACAGACACTCCTGTTCTGGGATCATTCAGCGGTGTTATACAGGCTAAAACAACACCATGGTTTATTTAATTGCATGTTTTGGTTAACAGGAAGAATGACTTTCACATCAGTATTAGAGTCAGTGTTCTGGTCCGTATAGACACTGGATTATGGATGGATAAGGGCAGTATTGAAGTGTTGTTGCCGCTGGCCGCTGATGTGCAGACCATCAGGTCTATGATGTGCAGACCACCAGGTCTATGATGTGCAGATCACCAGGTCTATGATGTGCAGACCACCAGGTCTATGATGTGCAGACCACCAGGTCTCTGATGTGCAGATCACCAGGTCTATGATGTGCAGACCACCAGGTCTCTGATGTGCAGACCACCAGGTCTATAATGTGCAGATCACCAGGTCTATGATGTGCAGACCACCAGGTCTATAGACTGATGTGCAGACCACCAGGTCTATGGACTGATGTGCAGACCACCAGGTCTATGGACTGATGTGCAGACCACCAGGTCTATGATGTGCAGACAACCAGGTCTATGATGTGCAGACAACCAGGTCTATGGACTGATGTGCAGACCACCAGGTCTATGGACTGATTAACCCAGTTCCTCTTCTATGGTGTGTCAGAGCTGGATCCAGCCAGTTTGCTGTGTTCATTCTACTCTTATCCTGGTTCGTCTTAAATCCTTCCTTGTGAATGCAGTTGTCGATTAAGAAAGAATAAGATGTAAATGTTAAAGCAACCTTCCTTGACTTAAATGTCTGGTAGTTGATTTACAAGTTACCATGACTACCTTGCCCTAGATGAGGTTGACTGCTGCAGACATTGATCTCCCTGCACACACTGTGTGTGTGTGTGTGTGTGTGTGTGTGTGTGTGTGTGTGTGTGTGTGTGTGTGTGTGACATGTGATACCTAATGCAGTGGAGTGTGTGTTTGACACTTTCTCTGTGTTGGCAAAAAAGGGTTTCCACTTTATCTGGGGTTTTTAGAGAAGGGAGAGAGGACTGTTTCAACAGCCTGGAAACGACACAATCCAGGGGTGGAAGTGTGTTTGAGTTGAGATAAGAGCTTGTCATTGTACATCAGTTGGAGTTGTGCTGGCTGTCCTGCATGTTTTAAGACATGTTTAAAGCCCTGTTTTTTTTATTTCATGACTGTTTGAAAAAGGTGTTTTCAGATGTCCGTTTATTCCTGTGTTCCGGTTAGCAGTCCTAACTACTCAGGCTAAATGTATCGGTTTCTAAATGGTAAATCTCTTAAAAAACAAAACAAATACATTACTCACGCACAACACCACTGTAATCAATATGAATCTAAAACTACCCCCGATTGCGTTCAGTGTCTATGTCAGATCTCCGTTTCAATGAGGTCTTTTCCCCTGCGTCGCAGACATGACAGCTGCTGAATGCAGATCAGGAACAGGCCAGACTGGTGCAGTAGGACTGAACACTACCTTTGTTTGGCAGATAAATCAGCACAGCGTCTCCACTAAGGTGTTTAAGGAGAGTAGGCTAGTGTGTCAACAGGAACACGGAGGAGAAATGCAAACGCTGTCATTATGATCGATGTAGGAGGAGGGGTGATATGCAGTCGATACACAACATTTAATTGTGCATTTTTTAATGTTATTTGTTAGTTTTTTTATTGCGATTTTAACAGGGTTAACAGTGTTACCAAATGTCCAATACAACTTTCTCCAGAGACAGGAAGCTGATATCAGTCTACCCCCTTCCTGTCCCCACTTTCTGCAGGTGGATTTGCATTTGTATATGAGGCCCAAGACATAAGCACCAATAAAGACTATGCCCTCAAGGTAAGCCTGCCCTTAACCCTTCCTAACCCTGAGCCCTGTTACACCATGGCCTGGTCAAACACACCTGAAGCGCTTCCACTGGCTGAAGCGTTTTGCCTGCCCATAAGTATTGTCAACCATCAGCTCACAGGTCTGTGTGTTTGCAGAGACTCCTGTCTAACGAAGAGGAGAAGAACAAAGATATCATCCAAGAAGTCTGCTTCATGGTATCCTTAACAGGGGTCGGCCATGTCTCACTGTGTCTCACTGATTTGTGTCTAGGACAGCACCTGGGTGTGTTGATTTCTGGGTAATTGAGTCCTGGTAGTCAATGGTGGAGCAGTACAGTTTCCTTGACCTCCGACCTCTTTAGAAAAAGCTGTCGGGTCATCCTAACGTGGTCCAGTTCTGCTCAGCAGCATCCATCAGTAAGGAAGAGTCTGACACCGGTCAGGCTGAGTTCCTCATCCTCACGGAGCTCTGTAAAGGTACCTCCTCTCAGCTCCTTCCCCCTCTGCTCCCGTCCTCCTCGTAGGTTGATAGATACTCAGTCTCCTCCTCTTCCTGTTGCTCAGGTCAGCTGGTCGACTTCATCAAAAGGGTGGAGCAGAAGGGACCGATGTCATGTGACACGGTGCTGAAGATCTTCTACCAATCCTGTCGTGCCGTCCAGCACATGCACAAACAGAAACCTCCCATCATCCACAGAGACCTCAAGGTTAGTAATGACTTCTGAGTCATCTCCCTCTCCAGGGGATGGTTTCAGCCTGTTGCCAGGCGACAGGGGGTCTCTGTTTCATTCCAGGGTGATGGTCTGAATAGCTAATGGGCCTTATACAATTTTTCAGCCCATCTCTGTCTCGTTCACACACACGCATCCAAACACAGTTTTGAGTTTAATGCCGAGTCATGCGTAGTTGGAAATATTGAGGCTTGAGACCGAGCCTTTACAAAAGACAGATACAGTCATGTGACCTCATCATGTGTGTGTGTGTGTGTGTGTGTGTGTGTGTGTGTGTGTGTGTGTGCAGATCGAGAACCTGCTGGTCAGCAACCAAGGGACCATCAAGCTGTGTGACTTTGGCAGCGCCACCACACTGGCCCACTACCCAGACTACAGCTGGTCAGCTCAGAAGAGGTCCATGGTAGAGGATGAGGTCTGTTCACCTCACCATCCTCCACACCCACCTTCTCCACCCTCTCCTCCCTCCAGCTCCACCCTTCCCTCCACCCCCGGCCATAAACTGCCGCTGAAATCATAGCTTACCCCCGTGTGTCTGACGATGTTCCCATGGGCTGGCTTGCTACTTCCTGGTTCACTGAGGGTTAATCCAATCAGAGGCCTCTGGCTCTCGTCACAGCCCCTCGGTCCGCGTAGACAGGAAGCCAGCACGTCAGGCACAGGAAACTCGTTATCTGGACATCCAGCACTCAGTTATGGCGCTGAGATAAACAACATTATCAGAACCCTACCCCCCCGCCCCACCCCATCCCGTACCCATGGACCTCCTGACCTCTCACCCTTGCCCTGTGTGTTCAGATCACCAGGAACACCACGCCAGCCTACCGGACTCCAGAGATGATCGACCTCTACTCCAACTTCCCCATCAACGAGAAGCAGGATATCTGGGTGAGACTGGGGCGGTGGCTGGGATGGGGGTGTGTGCCTGGAGGTGTCTGGTGCCCCACAAACCCTCTGCATACTGTAATAATGTGTGTGTGTGTGTCTCTCCAGGCACTGGGCTGCATCCTCTACCTGCTGTGCTTTAAGCAGCACCCCTTCGAGGAGGGAGCTAAGCTGCAGATCGTTAACGGGAAGTACTCCATCCCTCAGAACGACACCAAGTACACCGTCTACCACGAGCTCATCCGTACGTACCTCTCCTCCCAGCAGATGTTTCCATCCGCCTATGTGACGTAGCATTTACCTGTGTGTGTGTGTGTGTCTGTGTGTGTGTGTGTTCAGGCTCCATGCTGAAGATCAACCCAGAGGAGCGTCTGAGCATCACCGAGCTGGTGAACCAGCTGCAGGAAGTGGCCGCCGCCCGCAACGCCAACCCCAAGTCTCCAATCACAGAGGTGACTCCCACACACGCCCCTCTCTGACCCAATCACGAGCAGCCTTCGCTCAAAGGCTCCTTTCACTAGGTCTTCCCTCCGCAGGTCCACAGCAATCCAGGATTTTCGCCTGTTGTTTGGGGTGTGTTGAGAGGGACGGGGTGCAGGGTCATGACCCAGAGACGAGCTGGGTTTCTGTAGACTCTTAGCAGAGCTCTGGAAGTGCAGGCAGTCTTGGGTCAGTCTCATGCAGGGGTAGGGGTTCACCCACCCAGCGACACAGGGACACTTCTGTCCCAGCGGCACCCAGTCTGTGAAGAGCTATTGAGAGGCCCAATTGGCTTCCTGCCCCCTTCCGCTGCCCCTCTCTGTCCACAAAGGCAGGTTTCTTCCCAACATGCCCCGCCCTCCTCTCTACAGCTGCCTACATCTGATGTCACGTGAGAGAGAGACAGAGAGAGAGAAGAGAGGGAGAAGGGCGTGGAGAAATAAAGACAAAAATAAGAAAGTGCCAGAGTGCAACGTCAAACGAGAGAGAGGGAGAGAGAAACAGCATTAGACTCTGCGCAAATGGGCTGGTTTCAGACTATCAGGCTATTTTTCGAAATTAAGTATCTACGATGAAGTACTTCATCATAATATAAAGTAGTTAGAAAGTACTAGTAGTATCTTAGAAGTATTAAAGCTCTTTAGTAGTGGAGCAGTGTCTGTGGGGCGTGGCCCTAGTTCTCCCAGGATCTGGTTGTAGCTGTTTCAGTAGGATCAATACTGTAGTAGTAGAAGTAGTATTTGAAGTAGTAATTTTAGCAGTGGTAGTACTATTATTAGTTGTATTATTAGTAGTGGTAGTTTAAGTAGTAGTGGTAGGAGGGATGGTTGGGGGTAGTCGGAGGGTCTGCCTGAGAGCAGATTTGGGTCCGGATGATCTGGGTTAAGCAGGGGTTTCTCTCTAGGCTAAGGAGCTTACTTCTCCCTCTCCTTCGCTGCCTCCCTCTTTCTCTCTACGTCTCTCTCTCTCTGTCTTCCCTCTTGTCTTTTTCTCAGTCTCTCCCTCTGTCTCCCCCTCCCTCTCTCTCTCTCTCTCTCTCTCTCTCTCTCTCTCTCTCTCTCTCTTCCTGGAGAGGCAGGCATCCCTGGTGCAGCTCTCTCCATCTCTATCAGCCTGACAGACTGCAGGATATGTAACGGGGCAGCGCTGCCCTCAGACCTCCTCTTGTTGTAGTTGTTGTTGACCGGGCTGCTTGCTGGGATGAGTCTGTTGAGCTCTTACTACTGCTGGCGACCGCTTCATGATGGTTATGAATGTCTGCAGCTGCTGGAGCAGAACGGAGGCTTCGGAAACAACGGAGCACAGCCGCCCACCCAGATCCAGAACATCCACAACGCAGGTGAGGAGAAGCCTGCCTGACTGACTGACTGTCTGTCTGTCTGTGTGTTTTGGTCTCTATTGTGGTTTTGATCCCCTTTTGTCTGTCTTTTCTACCCACGCGCGTGTGTGCGTGCGTGCGTGCGTGTGTGTGTGTATGAGCGAGCCTCGGTCAGGTTTTCCAGTGTTTACATCAGTGACACCGACTCCTAATGTCTGTTAGAGTGTTCTGATTGTAGTCTCACCCAGTCATGTTGTACATCCCTCACCTTCATGTTTCACTGCTAGTATTCAGCCAGTGTTACTTTAGAGACCAGCCTCTTAATAAGCTATAAGACTGTGAGCAGTGACATGGTGATGGAAGTGATGGTCCTGCAGCCAGGCTTGTAGCCACAGTGAGGCTAGCTAAAATGAGGCTTGTTACAGTGAGGCCAGCTGCATTGAGGCCAGCTACAGTGAAGCCAGCTACAGTGAGGCCACCTACAGTGGGGCCACCTACAGTGGGGCCAGCTACAGTGAGGCCACCTACAGTGAGGCCACCTACAGTGAGGCCACCTACAGTGGGGCCAGCTACAGTGAGGCCACCTACAGTGAGGCCAGCTACAGTGAGGCCACCTACAGTGAGGCCACCTACAGTGGGGCCAGCTACAGTGAGGCCACCTACAGTGAGGCCAGCTACAGTGAGGCCACCTACAGTGGGGCCAGCTACAGTGAGGCCAGCTACAGTGAGGCCAGCTACAGTGAGGCCACCTACAGTGGGGCCAGCTACAGTGAGGCCACCTACAGTGAGGCCACCTACAGTGGGGCCACCTACAGTGGGGCCAGCTGCAGTGAGGCCACCGACAGTGAGGCCACCTACAGTGAGGCCACCTACAGTGAGGCCAGCTACAGTGAGGCCAGCTACAGTGAGGCCACCTACAGTAAGGCCACCTGCAGTGAGGCCACCTACAGTGAGGCCACCTACAGTGAGGCCACCTACAGTGAGGCCACCTACAGTGGGGCCAGCTGCAGTGAGGCCAGCTACAGTGAGGCCACCTACAGTAAGGCCACCTGCAGTGAGGCCACCTACAGTGAGGCCACCTACAGTGAGGCCACCTACAGTGAGGCCACCTACAGTGGGGCCAGCTGCAGTGAGGCCACCGACAGTGAGGCCACCTACAGTGAGGCCACCGACAGTGAGGCCACCTACAGTGAGGCCACCTACAGTGAGGCCAGCTGCAGTGAGGCCACCTACAGTGACTGGTGCAACCGGTGACAGGACTTCCTATCAGGCATGCTGTAATCTGGTTAGGCCCTGTCAGCCTCCACCATCCCAGTCTGAGCCCACACACACTGTAATCCTCTGGTAGTGAACAGACTATCCAGGGTGATCTGAAGGTTGAGACCTGATCCCATATCATCCACAGGGCTTTAACCTCCATGGTGGTCTTTAGTCACGATCCTCAAGCCTTTAGCTAGGCTGCCCACCTGCTTGTTCTAGATGTTTCCCTGCCCCAGCACACCTAACTCTGAGCTGTCACCCTCTCAGTCCCACCTGCCTAGTCCCCTGTCACCTAGTAGTGTTATCCAGTCTGAATGGGTGATATGTGATAGTACTTGCTTTGTGTTCATCATTGTGCGATCTACTCACGCACACGCACACACACCCACACGCACACACACACACACACACACACACACACACACACACACACACACACACACCCTCTCGTGGTCCGGTGGTGTGTTAAGAGGATTTCCCCTTGGCCAGCCATCTGGTGGCTGCAGGGTTCGTCACTGGAGGAGACACGCTAGGCTAACTAGCCCATACCTGCTATGCAGGCTATTTTATATAGGGAATCTCACATGCTAGGCTAAGAGCACTAGAGCTAACAGGGTGATAGCCTGGACACAGTCTGTATGGCTGTTTATACACACTGTTGTTGTTGTTAGATTAGATTAGATTAGATGAACCTTTATTTGTCCTCCAGGGGGTGGTAATTGCAGTTCACAACAGCAGCAGGGTAAAGTACAGCACACAGAGTTGCAGGGTAATATACATTAATGACAATAAAGGTTGTTATAAACCTGGTGTTTTCTCTGGATTCCCAGGTGTATGTGGTGCAGATTCGGACCTATCAGGAGGAGGCTTCCTGGACATCCTGAAGGGAGGCACGGAGCGTTTCCTGACCAACATCAAGGACACCTCCTCTAAGGTCATCCAATCGGTGGCCAGGTCAGTCACACACACACACACACACTTGAGACAGGACAGATCAGTTCCCTTGTATCTCCATCCATTCCCATACATTATGTTTTGCTTTGGTTTTTGGAGTTTAGTTCATTTGTTGGTTTGACCTTTGGTTTTGCATTTTGTTTATTGTCCATGCTGTGCCCCTCATGGTCCCTCTGTCTAAACTCCACCCTGTAGCACGCCCAGGTAAATATGGGCCAATGTTGCCCTTCGTGTGCCTGCATCGTGTGTGTGTGTGTCAGCTGCCCAGCCATCATGCTGCTGTGTGCATAACCACAGCTTTCCAGCCCTAACTGTCGGAGGCATCATAGTAGATCATAGAGTTTAGTCCCTTAGCACCCTCCTGCCTACTAGGGCTGTCAAAACTGCTCAAAAATGACTATATTCAAATATTCCCCACACATGTATTCGAATATATTCGAGTTTCCCGGTTGCGCATTAGGTAAGTCAATAACAGGACAAATTAATACAACGAGACATAACTACTTGTATGGGTAATATATTGAAGGTAATTTAACAACATATTACCTACACAAAAATAAGTAGATGAACTAATGGCCAAGACCGCAGACCTTGGCCTCTCGCTCGGACACACACACTTTTTCTTTCTCTCTCTCTCCCGCACTGTCGCGCTCTCTGCGCATAGCGGGGTAAATGAACGACAACAACAAACAAATGCTGATTGTTGATTAAAAGTTTTGTGCAAGAAATTGAAGGTCGCGATTCTTGTCCCAAATAAACAGTCTTGCCTGCCGCCGCTGTTTTTAGTGTTTTTTTTTTTAAACATTCGAATATACATTTTCATATTCGAAATTCGTTTTTTAAACACCATTCGAATATGTATTCGAATGAAGAAGATTCGTTGACAGCCCTACTGCCTACTAAACCACCCTCCCTCCCTCCAACCATCCAACCTTCCCTTACATAGAACCATCTGTCCTTCCCTCCATCCACCCTCTTGTCACCCCTCCGCTGGCCCCCCTGTCTCTAACCTGCTATCCCCCTGCCTCCTGTAACCCCCCAGTGGACCCTCCCCCCTCCCCCGTCAGCCTCAATAGACACACAGACACAGCCCTGGGGGGACGCCCTGTCCATTCACGCAACCGATCAATGGACCGAGCGCGGATGTAGTCTGAATGTAGTGCGGATGTGGCGAGTGGATGTGGCGTGTGGACGTGCACCGTGGATGTGCACCGTGCAGAGAGCCGCCTCGCACCCTAACCTGCTGGGCTTGTAGACGGGGCTCTGCTGGGCCTGTTATCCTCACTTAGCTAGACGGTTCGTCACAGAAGAAATTAATTAATTGTCTCCTGTTGGGCATGTGATCCTGTCTGCCTGCCTGTCTAACTGTCTGCCTGTCTGACTGTCTGCCTGTCTGACTGTCTGCCTGTCTGTCTGTCTGTCTCAGCTATGCCAAAGGAGACCTGGATCTGTCTTACATCACCTCCAGGATAGCAGGTACACACTCAGCATTGTACTGAAATACTGCATTAAAGTTGTCTGAGAGGTTTTACAGTTTTTTTCATTTATGTACGTATATATATATATATATTAAAAAAAACATTTTTTCCTGTTCCTGCATGTGTGTACATCTTTACGTGTGTGTGTGTATGTGTCCAGTCATGTCCTTCCCTGCTGAAGGCGTGGAGTCGGCCATTAAGAACAACATTGAGGACGTGCGTCTGTTCCTGGACTCTCGTCACGCTGGTCACTACGCCGTCTATAACCTGACCAAGCGCTCCTACAGGCCCTCCCGCTTCCACAACAGGGTCAGCGCCCTCACCCCTCACCCCCTCACCTCTGACCCCTCACCCCTCAACTCTGACCCCTCACCTCTGACCCCTCACCCCTCAACTCTGACCCCTGTGTAGTTTGGTGGACAAGTCACCGCATTACAGTTGAAAGTCACTTTGGAAGAGAGTTTCTCCTAAAGTGTGTGTGTGTGTGTGTGTGTGTGTGTGTGTGTGTGTGTGTGTGTGTGTGTGTGTGTGTGTGTGTGTGTGTGTGTGTGTGTGTGTGTGTGTGTGTGTGTGTGTGTGTGTGTGTGTGTGTGTGTGTGTGTGTGTGTGTGTGTGTGTGTGTGTGTGTGTGCAGGTTTCAGAGTGTGGTTGGCAGGCCAGACGAGCCCCTAACCTGCGCAGCCTCTACAGTGTGTGTAAGAACATGCACATGTGGCTGAAACAGGACCAGAGGAACATCTGTATAGTGCACTGCCTGGTGGGTGTAGCACACACACACACACACAGACAGACAGTCACACACACAGACACACACACACACACAGACAGACAGACACACACACACACACACACAGACAGTCACACACACAGACAGACAGACAGACAGACAGTCACACACACACATACACACACACACACACACACAGACAGACACACACACACACACACACAGACAGTCACACAGACAGACAGACACACACACAGACAGACAGTCACACACAGACAGACAGTCACACACACACACATACACACACACACACACACACAGACAGTCACACACAGACTGACAGACACACACACACACACACACACACACACACACACACAGACAGTCACACAGACTGACAGACACACACACACACACAGACAGACAGTCACACAGGCAGACAGACAGACAGACAGACATTCTCTAACCTCCCCCTGTCCTGCAGGATGGCCGTGCTGCCTCAGCAGTAGCTGTGTGTTCCTTCCTGTGTTTCTGCCGTCTGTTCACCACAGCAGAGGCAGCTGTCTACATGTTCAGCATGAAGCGCTGCCCTCCTGGGATCTCTGCCTCACACAAGAGGTAGGACCTGTCTCACCCTGTCACTGTCTCACTGTCTCACCCTCTCACTGTCTCACCCTGTCACTGTCTCACCCCCTCACTGTCTCACCCTCTCACTGTCTCACCCTGTCACTGTCTCACTGTCTCACCCTCTCACTGTCTCACCCTGTCACTGTCTCACCCCCTCACTGTCTCACCCTCTCACTGTCTCACCCTGTCACTGTCTCACCCTGTCACTGTCTCACCCCTCACTGTCTCACCCACTCACTGTCTCACCCTGTCACTGTCTCACCCTCTCACTGTCTCACCCTGTCACTGTCTCACCCTGTCACTGTCTCACCCCTCACTGTCTCACCCACTCACTGTCTCACCCTGTCACTGTCTCACCCTGTCACTGTCTCACCCTGTCACTGTCTCACCCCTCACTGTCTCACCCTCTCACTGTCTCACCCTGTCACTGTCTCACCCCTCACTGTCTCACCCTGTCACTGTCTCACCCCTCACTGTCTCACCCTCTCACTGTCTCACCCTGTCACTGTCTCACCCTCTCACTGTCTCACCCTGTCACTGTCTCACCCCCTCACTGTCTCACCCTCTCACTGTCTCACCCTGTCACTGTCTCACCCTGTCACTGTCTCACCCCTCACTGTCTCACCCACTCACTGTCTCACCCTGTCACTGTCTCACCCCTCACTCTCACCCTCTCACTGTCTCACCCTCTCACTGTCTCACCCTGTCACTGTCTCACCCCCTCACTGTCTCACCCTCTCACTGTCTCACCCTCTCACTGTCTCACCCTCTCACTGTCTCACCCCCTCACTGTCTCACCCCTCACTGTCTCACCCCCTCACTGTCTCACCCTCTCACTGTCTCACCCTCTCACTGTCTCACCCTCTCACTGTCTCACCCCCTCACTGTCTCACCCCCTCACTGTCTCACCCCTCACTGTCTCACCCCCTCACTGTCTCACCCTCTCACTGTCTTACCCCTCACTGTCTCACCCCTCACTGTCTTACCCCCTCACTGTCTCACCCTGTCACTGTCTCACCCCCTCACTGTCTCACCCTCTCACTGTCTCATCCTCTCACTGTCTCACCCTCTCACTGTCTCACCCTCTCACCCCCTCACTGTCTCACCCCTCACTGTCTCACCCTCTCACTCTCACCCCCTCATTGTCTCACCCCCTCACTGTCTCACCCTCTCACTGTCGCACCCCCCCCCTCACTGTCTCACCCTCTCACTGTCTCACCCTCTCCAGAGTTAAAGCATGTCCGACTGCTTGCCTCTGTCCTGATCTCATCCCCAGTGTGTATTCCGCTCTCTGATTGGTCGACAGGTACATAGAGTACATGTGTGACATGATGGCCGAGGAGCCCATCATCCCCCACAGCAAGCCCATAATGATCCGCTCCATCGTCATGACGCCCGTGCCGCTGTTCAACAAGCAGCGCAGCGGCTGCCGTCCCTTCTGCGAGGTGTACGTGGGAGACGAGCGCGTCACCACCACCTCCCAGGAGTACGACAAGATGAAGTGGGTGTCACACACACACACTGTCTGACACACACAGTCTCAGACAGACACACACACAGTCACACACACACACTGACACACACACACACACACACAGTCACACACACTGTCTGACACACACAGTCTCAGACAGACACACACACAGTCACACACACACACACAGTCACACACACACACTGTCTGACACACACAGTCTCAGACACACACACACACAGTCACACACACACACACACACAGTCACACACACACACACACACACTGTCTGACACACACAGTCTCAGACACACACACACACACACAGTCACACACACACTGTCTGACACACACAGTCTCAGACACACACACACAGTCACACACACACTGTCTGACACACACTGTCTCACACACACACACACACACACACACTGTCACACACACACACGGTCTCACACACACAGTCTCAGACAGACACACACACACACACCAACGCATGCAGTGTGTGAGGCCTGTGCTCTCTCCTCTCCTCAGGGACTTCAGGATGGAAGATGGCCGTGCTGAGATCCCCCTGAATGTGACGGTGCAGGGAGATGTCCTGGTGGTCATCTACCACGCTCGCTCCACGCTGGGGGGGCGCCTGCAGGCCAAGGTACACACACACACACACTCACACACACACTCACTCACACAGACACACACACACACACACTCACATAGACACACACACACACACACTAACTCACACACACACAGACTCACACACACACTCACTCACACACACACACACACACACACACACAGACTCACACACACAGACACACACACACTCACTCACACACACTCACTCACACACACTCACACACACACAGACTCACACACACTCACACACACACACTCACACACACAGACTCACACACACAGACTCACACACACACACACACACACACAGACTCACACACACACACACACACACACACAGACTCACACACACAGACTCACACTCACACACACACACACACAACCAAGAACATGTGAGTCTCTGTATGGGAACATCTTCATGTGTTCCCTCTCCAGATGGCCTCCATGAAGATGTTCCAGATCCAGTTCCACACAGGCTTCGTCCCCAGGAACGCCACCACCGTCAAGTTCGCCAAGTAAGACAGCCCCTCCCCTCAACACCCCCCAAACCCTTCATCTAAAAGTGGAGCTAAAAGTCTCATCTAAATGCCCATAATACTCTTTCCGTCTCCTCCCAGATACGATCTGGACGCGTGTGACATCCAGGAGAAGTACCCAGACCTGTTCCAGGTCAACCTGGACATCGAGGTGGACCCCAGGGACAAGGTCAGCGCGCGGCCCCCGCCCTGGGACAGCAACCTCACCAAGGGCCTCAACCCCAAGATCCTCTTCTCCTCCAGGGATGAGCAGCAGGAAGTCCTCGCCAAGTTTGGTGAGTGGTCATGGGTATTGTAGTCCGACAGACGGAGCTGCGTGTTGTGGTTGTAGTTTCTGGTGTTTTTGCTCTAGCTGTGTGTTCTGAATAGTAACTTTTTTTTCTTCATCATCCCTCCCCAGGTAAACCAGAGCTGCCCAGACAGCCTGGCTCCTCAGCCTTCTACGATGCAGAGAACCCCCAGACCCCCCACACACCAGAGGGCTCCATCGAGGCCGAGTCACCCCAGAGCACAGACACCAACGCCAACAACTTCTTCCAGACTCTTGACTGGGACGGTATGACAACCAGCGTTAACTGTTTCGACTTGTGTAAATCTGTCAGCTGGTTCAGTGTCGTAAGAGACTATTGGTGTTATCTACTGGTAATGCGGAGTCACTTCCTGTAATGCGGAGTCACTTCCTGTAATGCCGAGTCACTTCCTGTAATGCGGAGTCACTTCCTGTAATGCCGAGTCACTTCCTGTAATGCGGAGTCACTTCCTGTAATGGCGAGTCACTTCCTGTAATGCCGAGTCACTTCCTGTAATGCTGAATCACTTCCTGTATTGCTGGTGACATTCTTCCTGTCAGAGCTTCCTGCTTCCTGTCAGAGCTTCCTGCTTCCTGTCAGTGTCCAGCCGTGTGCTTACTGTGGTCTTGATTCCAGATGGGAGGAGTCACCAGGAGGCATCGGACAGCCATGGGGGCGGGACCATGGACGACCAGGACGATCTGAGCGACCAATCGGATGCGGAGTCGTACTCGTACTGCGCCCCCGGAGGCGAGCCGCTGTCCCGTGACGCCAGCGAGACGCTCTTCAACGCCGAGTTCCAGACCGCCGACCCCCCCGCCGACGCCCCGCCCTTCGACACGGCCGACCTTCTGGGGCTGAACTCTGACCCGGCAGGCCCCGCCCCCCCGCCAGCTCCAGGGGGAGGCATGAAGGCAGCCTCCAGTAACAGCGACCTGCTGACCGACCTGTTCTCCCCCGGTGAGGGAGGGAGGCAGGAGGACCTGTTCTTCACCGCTCCCCCCTCGGCCCCCGCCAAGCCCAAACGTAAGAGACCTGGAGACGCATGGAGACGACCTCCGTCCTTTTAGTGAATGCTGATGTCTCTCTTCATCCCTCCCTCCGTAATTCCCAACTCTCTCCATCTCTCCCCCCCCCCTCAGCCGTGAAGGACCTGTTCGACCCCTTCGGGGTGAACTCTGATGGGGCGGCCCAGCAGACTGGACCAGACCTGTTTGGAGATCTGTTGGGTTCAAACAGCACTACCTCCTTCACCCCCACCAGCAACGCTCCGCCCTCCTCCAACTCCAGCCTCTTCAACCTCAGTAAGACCGCGCACACACACACACACACACACACACACACACACACACACACATGCTGTTCAGTTGACCCCACCAATACTGACCCCAAAGGAAATTCAAAGATTTAAAGTAACCCTCCCACTCAACCTCATCTCCATTTAACCTGTGTGTGTGTGTGTGTTTGTGTGATTTTGTGTTGCCAGATAAGTTGGTGAGTGACCCCCCCAGGATGACCTCCTCTGCCAGCCAGCCAGACCTGCTGGGAGGCTGGGACAGCTGGGCAGCAGGGGGCAGCACTGGCCTGACCTCCAGCTCCAAACCAGCCTTCACAGGTACACACACACACACCAAACCAGCCTTCACAAGTACACACACACACACACACACACACACACACCAAACCAGCCTTCACAAGTACAAGTACACACACACACACACACCAAACCAGCCTTCACAAGTACACACACACCAAACCAGCCTTCACAAGTACAGGTACACACACACACACACACACCAAACCAGCCTTCACAAGTACACACACACACACCAAACCAGCCTTCACAAGTACACACACACCAGACCAGCGTACACAGGAGCAGGTATCACCCCTTCACAGTTGTGACTAGGGGGTAGACTGATGTGATAGACTCAGGGTCTGTTTCATTTTCCTCTTCAGCACCAGGGGCTACCTCCTTTTCCAAGACCAAATCTCAGAGCTTTGACCCGTTTGCAGACCTGGCCAACTTGGGGACCACGATACCAGGTGAACAATTACATTTATTCATTTAGCAGACGCTTTTATCCAAAGCGACTTACAAGAGAGAGCTTTTACAAAGAGCATCAGTCATTGAGCATAGCAACGTGATAGACCCCGAACACAGTGGGTTTTTTTAGATCGTGAATCATACATCATGAGAACCAATAAGTGCCAAGGGAAGAACTATAAATGCATAACACAACAATTGTGAACATAAAGCAAGAGATACAACAAACAACACTGGAAAGTCACCATATGGGGACCAACAGATTGTTCTAAAGCACATTAGATTATGTGAAGTGCCAAACTATTCCTAAGTGCCATTAAATTCTTTAAATATGTGAGTTTTAAGCCTTCTCTTGAAGGTGAGAAGGCAGTCTGTGCTTCTGATGGAGGTGGGGAGTTGATTCCACCATTGGGGAGCCAGGCAGTGGAAGAGTTTGTATTGCGCTCGGGCGCTCTTGAGGGGAGGTACCGCTAGAAGGTTGTCAGCAGATGACCGTAGGTGACGGGTGGGGGTATAGGGCTGGAGGAGAGAGTTGATATAGGTCGGGGCAGTCCCGTTTACAGCCCGGAAGGTCTGTAACACAGAGCCGGAAGGTAAACACACACACACGCTCACATGCACGCGCCCACACACACACACATCACACCAGGCAGGAACTGACAGATTGGAGACAGGAGCGTTAATCTGTCCGGGGTATTGACAAGTTTCCCCCTCTGCCCTCGGGATGAACCAATCACATCTCTTCTGCCACCTCTGAACTCTGGATGAACCAATCACATCTCTTCTGTCACCTCTGAACTCTGGATGAACCAATCACATCTCTTCTGTCACCTCTGAACTCTGGATGAACCAATCACATCTCTTCTGTCACCTCTGTCCTCCAGGCTCGTCCAGCGGCAGCTTTGTTCCTAAGCCAGGCCCCTCTTCCTCCTCCTCTTCCTCCTCCTCCTCCGCCTGGCCGGCTGGTCGGCCAGTGGCGGGACAGAACAAACCCTGGATGGCCTCGAACCCTGGCACCAAACCCCTGTCCTCCAAGCCCGTGCCCCCGGCCACCAGCCAGCCCACCAAACCCAACTACAACCTGAGCTTCAGTGTGATAGGGGGACGGGAGGAGAGGGGTGTCCGGGGTCCAGGCTTCGGTGAGGCTCCTGGCCTGACGTCACGCTGACGTCACTCAGACACACTGACAAGTCTTCATTTCTGCTTCGCCTCCTCCAATATAACGCCGTCTCTCTCTGCCTGTGCGCGCGCGTGTTAGGCCCCAAACCCAAGGTGAAGGAGGATGACTTTGGGGACCTGCTGTCCACTCAGGGTTTCTCCTGCAGACAGGACAGGTCTGGCCCCCGGACCATCGCTGAGATGAGGAGGGAGGAGATCTCCAGAGACATGGACCCCCTCAAGCTGCAGGTACACACACACACACACACCAGATACACACACAACAGACACGCACAGACCAGACACACACACACACAGACCAGACACACGCGTCCACACACACACACACACACACACCAGACACACACACACACACACACAGATCAGACACACACACACACGTCCACACACACACGCACACACACAACAGACACACACACACCAGACACAGAGCCTGGATGCTGGTAGGACTGAAGGGAGAGTGAGTTGTCTCTGTGGTTGCGGTCCAGATCCTGGACTGGATCGAGGGGAAGGAGAGGAACATCCGTGCTCTCCTGTCCACGCTGCACACCGTCCTCTGGGAGGGAGAGACGCGCTGGAGGCCGGTGGGCATGGCCGACCTCGTCCACCCCGACCAGGTCAAGAGGGCCTACAGGAAGGCTGTCCTGGTGGTCCACCCAGACAAGGTGACGGAGAATGGGACGATGCGTGAGCGCGTGTGCATGAGTGAACGTGTGTGTGTGTGTGTGTGTGAGTGTGTGAGTGTGTGAGTGTGTGAGTGTGTGAGTGAGTGAGTGAGTGAGTGTGTGAGTGTGTGAGTGAGTGAGTGAGTGAGTGAGTGAGAGAGAGTGTGTGTGTGTGTGTGTGTGTGTGTGTGAGCGTGTGAGCGTGTGAGCGAGCGTGTGTGTGTGTGTGAGCTCCTCCACCCCTCTAACAGTCCTCTCTCCCGCAGGCGACCGGCCAGCCATATGAGCAGTACGCTAAGATGATCTTCATGGAGCTGAATGACGCCTGGTCAGAGTTCGAGAACCAGGGCTCCAAAGCTCTCTTCTAACAGAGACAGACCGGCCGTCTGGCAGACTGGACAGTGCCCACATTGGGCCCTAGGGGGCACCAGGCCTCCAAGAGGTCTAGCCCCCAGCCCCTCCCCCCCACCCCCTTACTGTTGAGAGAAAAGGGGGCTACCCTCTCTCCTTTCTTCTCTCCCCCCCCCCCCACTCTCTCCATCCTCCCTTTGTTCTCACCTGCCGCCTGAGGGGCCCTGGCTGTCTCTAGTTGGGGAGGGGGAGGGGTTGGGGGGGGGGGGGGGGGTGGGGGGAGGGGCTAGAGAGGCAAAACCTCAAAAAGACAGAGGACGAAAGAGACAATCACTGGGGAGACAAGATGGCTGAAACTGCAGGCTCTTCCGATCTGCGGAGGACCTGGATCTGAAGTTACTGCTACCACCACCCCAACTACTACTAAAGTCCTGCGAAAATACATGGGATGTACTAATGCAGCGTCACCATTGGCTCACCTGCTTCTCCGCCCACTCCCCTTAAGTAGGCGGAGCTAACGCTCATTGTTGCTTTAATCGACGATGTCACAGATTCACAACTTACCAGTGAGTCGCCTCTATGTATTGTTCGACCTCGACCGCGAGCGCCTTGCTTACGGCTGATTGGCTGGTCGCTGATAGCTCCTGCTCCTCGCCCGGCAGCTGATTGGCTGCTGGAGGAGGGTCACAGGGAAATAGAATATCTGATGAGCCGAGCGGGGTTTCTCACTCATGGCTCCAGGGGTTTTAACTGTGAGACTTTGCCTTGGGTTTGAATAAGGAAGTGATAGTCCACTATGATGAAGATTGGAGTGAAATATGAAAGTGTGTGTGCGTGCGTGCGTGTGTGTGTGGGTCCACGCTAGGAGAGCATCATGGCTTTCTTTTTCCAGTCATAATCCCTTTTTTTTGCTTGTTATTTTTGTAATTCTGCTGTAACGTCTTACAATGTCTAAAGCTGATGTTTGTTTTTGTGTCTCTCTTTCTTTCCAGCTTTTTCTACTATATTTGTCCTTTTTTTTTTAAGATGTACTTTTTACCTCACCGACCAATCAAATCCTATTTTCTTATTTATTATTTGGGGTTACCATACGTATTCATGACATTTAATTAGCAGAACCTAATAAACTACAGTAATATATGAACTTAATGTCTTGAATACGCTGAAGGGGTGTGCTTAAGAAGTCACAAGTTATTCTTCTGCTGAACTAACGTCATTCCATGTATTATGGTGGCAGTTGGGATGTGTGTTACTGTTTTAAGTCCTGTTTTCTTCTAGAACATGGGTTTCTAACCCTGGTCTTAGGGAGCCACTGTCCTGAACGTTTTCGATGTTTACCTGCTTTAGTACCCGATTCTAATGAAGGGTCTTTAAGAGGCTTCAACAGAGCTTGATAACAACCCTTCATTAGAATCAGGTGTGTTGGAGCAGGGAAACATCTAAAACTGTCAGGACAGTGGCCCCTGAGGACCAGGGTTGGACACCCCTGTTCTAGAACCTTCCTGTCCTCAGCTCAGGCCTCTTGCTTGACCTTGAGGCTGATGAGGAGGTTGAGGGGGGCTGTCAATCTTCTGAATCATGCTAGCAGAAAGGCTACACTCCAAATTCACTCAACCTTCCTATGAATGATATGAATGTAGATTTCCATCTTTAAGAATAAATAAAAAAATGATTTGGGACCAATGTATGATTTTGGGCCAGTGTGTTTGATGTTATGAAATCCAGAGCTGGAATGAGGCCTTTAATGGTGACGTCAGTGTTCTCTCTCTAGCTGGAGGAAACAAACTAAAGACTACTGACAGGAAATGACCGTCCAAGGTCATGTGATGCTTGCTGGTCACTGGGCAGGAGGGCAGGACTGATGTTATCCGCTGGACTGAGTTTCCTGTTCCTGCAGTGATGAAACTTTGTGTTGTCCAGCATGTCTCATCTCCAGAGTTACTTTTGCAGTGATTTCTGAAATGAGTGTTTCTGTTTGGAGTTTTGTACATACACTTTAATGTATCACTTCGTGTGCATCACCATCGGTTTGGATTTCACTAATGGTTCCAGGAGTAATTTTGCGGGGGGTGGGAGGGTGAAATGAATTGATGGGAAATCCGGAGATGGAAGGAGTTTCTGTGACACCACGGAGTGGGTTTAGTGTAACACACACCCAGGTGTGAAATAAACGAATGTTAAACCATTGTATGGAGTTGATAGGAACGACAATAAACGCTTAATCTTTTGATGTTTATGATGCTTTATGACTTTCCTCCCAAGGTGAGAGTTGCAGTTGAAGTAAAAAAAAATGCCATTTGACCATTAAAATACAATCATAAGTGCGTTTATTGACGTGGTTTGTGTTAAACGCACTACAATCCCCATGAGTCCTACCGTGCATGGTGAGATGATAGTAGTGCATCTCCCCCTGCTGGTAGCTGATGGTAGTGCAGGAGAAGCAGCTCCCACCCAGTAGAAGAGCTGCATCCCTCCATCCTCCAGCGGCAGCGAGGTGGACTAGGAGAGGAGAGAATAGAGGATAGAGCATCGTAAACATCTACCTGCATTTATCAAATTCATCACCCGGACTTAAAAAAAAAACCTTTGCTGTGTCTCCAGGGCCCCTTGTAGGATTTTCTAAGAAGGGTTTAGTGGCACCAGCAGCTAAGATGGGGAACCGCGGTATGGAGGACCTGATCCCGCTGGTTAACAGAATGCAGGATGCCTTCTCCGCCATCGGGCAGAACTCCACCATCGACCTGCCGCAGATCGCGGTGGTCGGCGGGCAGAGCGCCGGGAAAAGCTCGGTGCTAGAGAACTTCGTTGGCAAGTGAGTGCAGGGATGTCACCCTGGATGTGTGTGTGTGTAAAAGCACAGCTGTATAATAACATGGAGGATGCCACACACACCCGAGCAGAGAGAGAGAGAGAGAGAGAGAGAGAGAGAGAGAGAGGGAGCCGCACGTCATTCCGCTGTCCTGAATGTCAAGCAGTTTGTCCTTAGAAAAATGCTTTTTATTTGGATATTCATAGAGGCCACTGGCTTTATGGCATTTCATAAGCTTGAGCTATTTTATAGTGCCATGCTCAAAGCTTAACATAGAAGAGGATGTTGAGTATTTGACAATGCACGGTTGTATTGAAGTGGATATTATTTTTATTAGTGGAAATCTAGTGATGTATTGACATACTAGGCCACCATATGCACACCTTAATATATCATGTGTGCAGTCATGCATGCAGAGGGTAATATTGCTCCTCCATTCTGCGGCTGGAAGGGGAGGATGGTGGCGTCACGCGGATGTCATCACAGTCACGAGTGTATTCCTCGTCTGTCAATGTCAGATATTTGACCACGGATTTATTGTGTTAATGCCAACCCCCCCCCCCCCCCCCCCCCAAAAAAAAAAAAGTTAATCTTTGTATCCGTGCGAGATATTGATAACTGGCAACGCTCCAGGGACGCAGCAGCCTAGAAAAGATTGGCGTGACCTTGCGTGTGTGTTTGTTTGAAAAGGGGGAGGATGCTGAAGGATGTGTAGGCTGTGTGTGTGTGTGTGTGTGTGTGTGTGTGTGTGTGTGTTCGTTAGCGTCACATCAAGACAAGATCGTGTTTGACCAAATCATACCAAGACCAAGACCCATCGAGAGGAAATCGAATATCATTCCAAACTAAAATCATTACAAAGTGTCTTTTGGAATGAGTCTTACGCTTGGTTTATCGGCCAGATTGCACCCATGTTCACCCAAGACTGTAAAGTCAGCAGTCCGTCTCTGATATATGAACGTGTGTCAGAGAGAGAGCGAGAGAGAGTGTAGGGAGTGAGAGTGGAGAGGCAGGGAGGGAGAAAGAGGGGCGAGAGGGAGGGCAGGAAAAGAGGGAGAGAGATAATGAGAGAGGAAGAGAGGGAGAGACAGATAGATTATGAGATGAGGGAGTTAGTGCGGTCATCGCTGGCTGCTTCCAGCCCCTGCGCGCTGCAGCCTGGCTGAGGATGCGAGCTTGAGAGGGTTTCACTGACAGCCCACAGCGCTGCATGCTGGACGAGCCTCTCTGTGCCAGCTGTCACATGCTGAGGACCGCAGGCCACAGCCCACCAGCAGAGAGGAGCAGTGTGGACCTGATCACAGATGTCTGTTACCCTGATTCTCACAGTAAAAACCCCCATGGAACAGAATGTGAGGATGGGAGGGACTTGATGGTTGTAGAGATCAGCAGCAGCCTGAGCTCAGCAGAAAAAAAGCTAACCAGTTTGTAATGTGTAGATATAGTTAAATGGTCTTATTTCAAGATTTTAGCTGGTGAACTACCAGGGCTGCATAACCCAGCGTTAACAAGCCTTTTCTCCAGGCGTTTTTCAAGTGTCTCCTCCAAAAAGGCTTGTTAACGCTGGGAGGCTGTGGTGTGGTGGGTTAGTAACTGTGAGCAGTGATGAGCAGGTGTGCGCAGGCTACCGACAGTCTCAGAGCTCTGGTTCGATCCCCACCCACAGCTGACCGGAGTCCCCAGAGAACCTGGGGCCAGGGAGGGGGCCGTGTCCCCCCCTGGGAATTTCCAATGTAGAAAAGAAGGGTTATGCAGCCCTGGTTGTTCACCAGCTAGAATTTTGAAAGAAGACCATTTAACTATACCTATATTAGAAAATGATTGCTTACTCATGCTAAACAACTGCAATAGCCATGATTATGTGGTAATATTTTTTCTGGTTACAAATGTTAAAGCATAGTTTGGAAGAAAAACGCTTGGAGAAAGGACATGTGACTACCTGGATTGGTTCAGCAAGGGAAGCAGGTGTCTTATCATCATATGATTGGTAGTTCAATCCCAGGAAGTCCATGTTGAAAACCATACATTGGAAGAGACACTTGAAAAATGCCTGAAGAAACGAACGTGATCATGTTCTTGAATGGATCAGTGAGTAAAGAGGCTGTCTTAATGTCACAAGGTTGATGGTTAAAGCCCCACAAAGGTCTCATTTTAAAACACACTTTGAAAGAGGCACTTTGAAAAACGCCCAGAGGAAGCAGTTATTACACCCAGGATTAGCTCACTGAGGAGAGAGGCTGACTAGTAACCAAAAGGTTGGAGGTTTGATTCCCAGCCATGCTTAAGCCAAATTTTGAAGCACTTTTTGGAAGAGGGACTTGAAATACACCTGGAGAACAACTGCTCATCATGTGCTGCTTTGGGGTCAGTGAAAGCATCTGCCTTGTAGTCACAAGGTTGGTGGTTCAAGCCCATGGAAATTCTTATTTTTAATCCACACATTAGAAGTGGCACTTGAAAAACTCCTGGAGAAAAGGATCAGACACGATCTCACTTGACTCCCTGAGTAGAGTGACTGACCAGTAACCAGAAGGTTTAGGGTTTGATTCCTGGTCATGGCGGTTCTAAGTTTTACAGCCCAGGTTCAGTGAGGAAAGAGGCTACCTTGTAGTTGTAAGGTTGATGGTTTAATCCCATTGAAATCCAATTTTAAACTACACATTACAGCTAATTCATTTGAGGGTATTAGCACCTCAATCCGGGGAACAGTGTAGAACAACAGATGTTATTTGGGGTTCCCCCCACCCCCCTTTTTAAGAGACCAAAAGGAATTGGACAGTTGGCTGCTCAGCTGTTCCAGTATTAAATGTGACAATTGGATGTATCATTATGTTTGTTTGTCCAATTATCTTTACTCAGTGATTGGCTGGCTATGTCAAGAGGAAAAGTGAGGCTGTGTGTGTTTGAGAGTGTGTGTGTGTGTGAGTGTGTGTGTGTGTGTGCGTGTGTGTGTGTGCGTGGGTGGGTGTGTGTGTGTGTGTGTGTGTGTGTGTGTGTGTGTGTGTGTGTGTAAAGCGCTGCAGGGGAAAGGGCCACTTTAGATTTTGCTTCACCCATCTCCTCCTGCACAAATGACAAAACACACACACACACACACACACACACACACATACAAACACACAGGAGACATGACAAGCGGATTCCAGGAGGCTCCTCCCCTGCTGTAGTGTCTGAAACAGCCTCCAGCTCTCTGCTTGCTCACTAACAACAGCACTGTAGTCCATGGATACAGCTCCCATTATCTGGCTGTGCTTATGATGGCTTTTATTAATGTCGCATTTTTGTCTCTGTGTGTGTGCATGTGTGTATATCTGTGTGTGTATATTAGATTAGATTAGATTCAACTTTAATGTCATTACACAAATTACAGGGTTGCATGTATGTACAGTTAGTGCAAATGATGCAATGAGCAGATGTGCAAAATGAACAGATAGCGCAGTAACAGTGTGTGTGTGAGTGCATGGAATTAACTCCTCCTGGGTCTGCCCTCCCTGATAGGGATTTTCTTCCTCGTGGGTCTGGGATTGTGACACGGCGCCCTCTGGTGTTGCAGCTCATCAACTGTCCTACTGGTAACGACACAACATCTTCTAACCCAGTGGTCCCTAACCCCGGTCCTCAGGACCCGCTGTCCTGCATGTTTTAGATGTTTCCCCCTTCCCACACACCTGATCCTAATGCATGTTCGTTACCACCAGGATACTTCAGGATAACAGCCCGTTCACTTGATTCAAATGTGTTGGAAGTTAGATTAGATTCAGATTAGATTCAACTTTATTGTCATTACACAGGTACAAGTACAGGGCAATGAAATACAGTTAGCATCCAACCAGAAGTGCAAAACAGTTAATGAATATAATAAATATGGGTATACTCAGAATATACGGGAAACATTTTTTTATATCAACGACTATTCCCGCCCTGTGATCTTACGATGCTCACCTCCTATTGTCCCGCTGACCTGTCCGTCTGTCCCGTCTCCCTGGAAACAGAGTACGCTGAGTTCCTCCACTGTAAGGGGAAGAAGTTCACGGACTTTGATGAGGTGAGGCAGGAGATTGAGGCTGAGACAGACCGCATCACCGGCCAGAACAAAGGCATCTCCCCTGTGCCCATCAACCTGAGGGTCTACTCCCCCAACGGTACACACACACACACACACACACACACACACACACACACACACACTCACCATAACAGAGTTCACGTTGAACTGATAAATCAGACGCCTATCTTCAAGTGTTGTGGTCACTTCAAGTGTTGTGGTTTTGACCCGATGAGCTAAATTACAAGCAGCCTTCACAAATCACACAGTAAAAAAAAAAAATCGGCACGATTCTATCTTCCATCTATACTCTAATTCTATCACTGGATCTCCCCCCTGGACCCCCATCACTGCCCCCTCCACCCCAGTCTTGAACCTGACCCTGGTGGACCTGCCCGGGATGACCAAGGTGCCAGTGGGGGACCAGCCGGCCGACATTGAGGCTCAGATCAGGGACATGCTCATGCAGTTTGTCACCAAGGACAACTGCCTCCTTCTGGCTGTGTCGCCTGCCAACTCTGATCTGGCCAATTCGGACGCCCTGAAGATAGCCAAGGAGGTCGACCCCCAGGGTAAGGCTGGGGTGTGTGTGGTGTGGGGCGTGTGTGGTGTCAGGGTTTGGTCAGTGTAGAATTGGATCATCTGGATTATTTTGAGTTTGTTTGAAATAAATTGGGAAGATACTTTGTCTGGCATGTGCTTTGGATAAAAGCGTCTGCTAAATGAATAAATGTAATGTGAGGAGTGCGTATGTGTTAAGATCAGCTTTATTGTGGGAGTATTGAGATGCTTTGGTAACGTGTGTCTGTGTGTTGTGTGTGTTGTGTGTGTGTGTGTGTTGTGCAGGTCAGCGCAGCATCGGTGTGATCACTAAGCTGGATCTGATGGACGAGGGGACAGATGCCAGAGACATCCTGGAGAACAAGCTGCTGCCCCTCCGCAGAGGTACACACATCTGTCTCTCTCTCTGTGTCTCTTTCTCTCCCTCCTCTCTCTCTGTGTCTCTTTCTCTCCCTCCTCTCTCTCTGTGTCTCTTTCTCTCCCTCCTCTCTCTCCCTCCTCTATCTCCCTCCTCTCTCCCTCCTCTCTCCCTCCTCTCTCTCTGTGTCTCTTTCTCTCCCTCCTCTCTCTCTGTGTCTCTTTCTCTCCCTCCTCTCTCTCCCTCCTCTATCTCCCTCCTCTCTCCCTCCTCTCTCCCTCCTCTCTCTCTGTGTCTCTTTCTCTCCCTCCTCTCTCTCTGTGTCTCTCTCTGTGTCTCTCTCCCTCCTCTCTCTCCCTCCTCTCTCTCTGTGTCTCTTTCTCTCCCTCCTCTATCTCCCTCCTCTCTCCCTCCTCTCTCCCTCCTCTCTCTCTGTGTCTCTTTCTCTCCCTCCTCTCTCTCCCTCCTCTCTCCCTCCTCT
Source organism: Neosalanx taihuensis (assembly GCA_030340665.1). Lineage (NCBI taxonomy): Eukaryota > Metazoa > Chordata > Actinopteri > Osmeriformes > Salangidae > Neosalanx > Neosalanx taihuensis. The sequence continues at coordinate 4,628,655 of CM059316.1, read as the reverse complement.
CTCCCTCCTCTCTCTCTGTGTCTCTTTCTCTCCCTCCTCTCTCTCTGTGTCTCTTTCTCTCCCTCCTCTCTCTCCCTCCTCTATCTCCCTCCTCTCTCCCTCCTCTCTCCCTCCTCTCTCTCTGTGTCTCTTTCTCTCCCTCCTCTCTCTCTGTGTCTCTTTCTCTCCCTCCTCTCTCTCCCTCCTCTATCTCCCTCCTCTCTCCCTCCTCTCTCCCTCCTCTCTCTCTGTGTCTCTTTCTCTCCCTCCTCTCTCTCTGTGTCTCTCTCTGTGTCTCTCTCCCTCCTCTCTCTCCCTCCTCTCTCTCTGTGTCTCTTTCTCTCCCTCCTCTATCTCCCTCCTCTCTCCCTCCTCTCTCCCTCCTCTCTCTCTGTGTCTCTTTCTCTCCCTCCTCTCTCTCCCTCCTCTCTCCCTCCTCTCTCCCTCCTCTCTCTCTGTGTCTCTTTCTCTCCCTCCTCTCTCTCTCTGTGTCTCTTTCTCTCCCTCCTCTCTCTCCCTCCTCTCTCTCCCTCCTCTCTCTCTGTGTCTCTTTCTCTCCCCTGTCTCTCTCTCTGTGTCTCTTTCTCTCCCTCCTCTCTCTCTCTGTGTCTCTTTCTCTCCCTCCTCTCTCTCCCTCCTCTCTCTCCCTCCTCTCTCTCCCTCCTCTCTCCCTCCTCTCTCTCTGTGTCTCTTTCTCTCCCTCCTCTCTCTCCCTCCTCTCTCTCCCTCCTCTCTCCCTCCTCTCTCTCTGTGTCTCTCTCCCTCCTCTCTCCCTCCTCTCTCTCCCTCCTCTCTCTCCCTCCTCTCTCTGTGTCTCTCTCTGTGTCTCTCTCCCTCCTCTCTCTCCCTCCTCTCTCTCTGTGTCTCTTTCTCTCCCTCCTCTCTCTCTGTGTCTCTTTCTCTCCCTCCTCTCTCTCCCTCCTCTCTCTCCCTCCTCTCTCTCCCTCCTCTCTCCCTCCTCTCTCTCTGTGTCTCTCTCCCTCCTCTCTCCCTCCTCTCTCTCCCTCCTCTCTCTCTGTGTCTCTCTCCCTCCTCTCTCTCCCTCCTCTCTCTCTGTGTCTCTCTCCCTCCTCTCTCTCCCTCCTCTCTCTCCCTCCTCTCTCTCTGTGTCTCTCTCCCTCCTCTCTCTCCCTCCTCTCTCTCTGTGTCTCTCTCCCTCCTCTCTCTCCCTGTCTCTGTGTGACTCTGCCCTGACCTCTGCAGGTTATGTTGGGGTGGTGAATCGCAGTCAGAAGGACATTGATGGTAAGAAGGACATCAATGCTGCCTTGGCAGCAGAGAGGAAGTTCTTCTTGTCTCATCCGAGCTACCGACACTTGGCGGACCGTATGGGCACCGCCTACCTGCAGAAGATCCTCAACCAGGTAGGAGCAGGGACCTGTCCGTCATCCTTCCTTAAGATCCTATTGGCTACGTTAATACACGCATTCTCTTTTCCCTGGAAAGCTATCGGTCCATTCAAAATGAACACTCCTCTTACTAAAGTAACTGTGCTTCCTGTTTCCTGTAGCAACTGACCAATCACATCCGGGACACGTTGCCAGCGTTACGAGCCAGGCTGCAGAGTCAGCTGCTGTCTATTGAGAAGGAGGTGGAGGAGTACAAGCACTACCAGCCTGATGACCCCTCTCGCAAGACCAAGGCTCTGCTGCAGTCAGTGCGCACGCACACACACACACACACACACACACGACTCGTCTGCGTATACACAGTGTTCACTTTTCATCAACAGAAAAACATTGTATGCTTTTGTGTATTTGTCTGAATGCCTGTGTGTGTGGTTGTTTTTACGTGTGTGTGTGTGTGTTTACGTGTGCGCGTGTGTGTGTGTGCTGTAGGATGGTGCAGCAGTTTTCGGTGGACTTTGAGAAACGTATCGAGGGATCAGGTGATCAGATCGACACCTATGAGCTGTCAGGAGGAGCGAAGATCAACCGCATTTTCCACGAGCGCTTCCCCTTCGAGCTGGTCAAGGTGAGGCACGTTTGTACGAATGTGTGTGTGTGTGTGTATGTGCATGTATGGATGTGTACGTCCTTGTGTGCGTGTGTGTGTGTTTGTATGCTGCAAACTGCTGATACTGTAAAACTGTGTGTGTGCTGTGCGTGTCTCCAGCTGGAGTTTGATGAGAAGACACTCCGTAAAGAGATCAGCTATGCCATCAAGAACATCCACGGCATCAGGTGAGCTCTTCATGACAGGGGTGCACATTAGGTCACCAAAAAGGACCTGATATATTTAGCATCTCTCCTCTCCTCCATCAGGACTGGCCTGTTCACCCCAGACATGGCGTTTGAGACCATCGTCAAGCGGCAGATCGCCCGGATCAAGGAGCCGTGCCAGAAGTGTGTGGACATGGTGATCTCTGAGCTGGTCAACACTGTCCGCCAGTGCACCCAGAAGGTCAGCAGACGCCCCTGTCCTCCATGCTCTGTCAGGGACAGACAGGCCTGTCCTCCATGCTCTGTCAGGGACAGACAGGCCTGTCCTCCATGCTCTGTCAGGGACAGATGCCCCTGTCCTCCATGCTCTGTCAGGGACAGACAGGCCTGTCCTCCATGCTCTGTCAGGGACAGACAGGCCTGTCCTCCACGCCCTGTCCTCCATGCTCTGTCAGGGACAGACAGGCCTGTCCTCCATGCTCTGTCAGGGACAGACAGGCCTGTCCTCCATGCTCTGTCAGGGACAGACAGGCCTGTCCTCCATGCTCTGTCAGGGACAGACAGGCCTGTCCTCCACGCTCTGTCAGGGACAGACAGGCCTGTCCTCCACGCTCTGTCAGGGACAGACAGGCCTGTCCTCCATGCTCTGTCAGGGACAGACAGGCCTGTCCTCCACGCTCTGTCAGGGACAGACAGGCCTGTCCTCCATGCTCTGTCAGGGACAGACAGGCCTGTCCTCCATGCTCTCTCAGGGACAGACAGGCCTGTCCTCCATGCTCTGTCAGGGACAGACAGGCCTGTCCTCCACGCTCTGTCAGGGACAGACAGGCCTGTCCTCCATGCTCTGTCAGGGACAGACAGGGGCACAACAGTACTCACCACACCTGTCTACGTGTGTCTGTGTGTGTCTATGTGTGTCTATGTGTGTCTGTGTGTGTGTCTGTGTGTGTGTGTGTGTGTTCTCAGCTGGCTCAGTACCCCATGCTGCGGGAGGAAATGGAAAAGATCGTCACACAGCACATACGTGATCGGGAGAGCCGCACCAAAGACCAGGTCAGACCACAACACGCTACATGTTACTGGAAACACAGCATGAAAGGGCCCGGTCAGCCAGGGGGCCCGGGGCCAGGGGGCCAGGGGGCCCGGGGGCCAGGGGGACACATGGTCAGCTCAGAGAGACAGTGTAACAAGCTCCGCCCTCCTTGCAGGTCATGCTGCTGATTGACATTGAGCTGGCCTACATGAACACTAACCATGAGGACTTCATAGGGTTCGCCAAGTAAGAACCTCAACTACTTCCTCTTGCACACACACACATGCACACACCCACACACACACACACACACACACACACACAGACTCATGTACTGTGTGTCTCCTCCTCAGTGCTCAACAGAGGAGCAGTCAAATGAGCAAGAGCAAGGCAGCGGGTAACCAGGTGAGGCACACACACACACACACACACACACACACACACACACACACACACACACACACACACATACACCCGCACACACATTCACACCCACACACACACACACACACACACATCCACACACGTCTCTCAAGCTTCCTCTTTCACTTGAATCGCTTCTTCCTTGTCTCTGGTTTTCTGGTCATTTTCTTCTTGGGTCTCCCTAACACTCTCTCTCTCTCTCTCTCTCTCTCTCTCTCTCTCTCTCTCTCTCTCTCTCTCTCTCTCTCTCTCTCTCTCTCTCTCTCTCTCTCTCTCTCTCTCTCTCTCTCTCTCTCTCTCTCTCTCTCTCTCTCTCTCTCTACCACATCTCAGGGGCGATATGATGCTTCTTCTTGGTGCTGACGGTCGCCGATCGCTCCTAATGGCTGTCTCTTTCTTACTGAAGACCGGCATTATTGTAGTGTTTCTACTCGGTAGGACCGAGGCCAGCAGACTGTACACAGAGGAGGATCAGCTGGTGATCCTGACCAGCTCTACCCTGAAACACACCCTCCACAACTCCTCCACCGCCTGGATCATCCAGTTCTATTCGTCATGGTGTGGCCACTGCATCCAGTACTCCCCCACATGGAAGGCACTTGCCGGGGATGTGAAAGGTAAGGATCCCCCTGGTTCATAGCAGGCAGACTGCTGGAGGGAGATCCGGCAGACTGCTGGAGGGTGACCAGGCAGACTGCTGGAGGGAGATCAGGCAGACTGCTGGAGGGTGATCAGGCAGACTGCTGGAGGGTGACCAGGCAGACTGCTGGAGGGTGACCAGGCAGACTGCTGGAGGGAGACCAGGCAGACTGCTGGAGGGTGACCAGGCAGACTGCTGGAGGGAGATCAGGCAGACTGCTGGAGGGTGATCAGGCAGACTGCTGGAGGGTGACCAGGCAGACTGCTGGAGGGTGACCAGGCAGACTGCTGGAGGGTGATCAGGCAGACTGCTGGGGGGTGACCAGGCAGACTGCTGGAGGGTGACCAGGCAGACTGCTGGAGGGTGATCAGGCAGACTGCTGGAGGGTGACCAGGCAGACTGCTGGAGGGTGACCAGGCAGACTGCTGGAGGGTGACCAGGCAGACTGCTGGAGGGTGACCAGGCAGACTGCTGGAGGTTGACCAGGCAGGAACACACACAGCAGCTGTTGCTTTAGGGCTCAGATGCTGCGACTAATACTAGACTTAGTATCATTATAAGCTCCGTATGTGATAAAGACATTTGCTAAGTGTTTTTTTTTTTTTTAAACGTGTCTGCACTTAAGCAGGTGAAAAGTTTCCGCTAGCTGGACCAGGTGATTCTGGTCCCAACAGGTGACAAACAGCCCACCGTTCCCAGGATGACCTGCCCCATCTAGTTCCTTATCTGCTCATCTAAGGTGGCCTTGAGGCCCCCCCGGTGCAGTCCCTCCGCAGCAGCTGAATCTGAAATACCTCTGGGCTCTTTGTTGACCCCCCGCTGGGGGCAGGCCAGCCCCGAGAGGCCGCCTGCCAGCTGTCGCTCTCTCAATAGGGGTCGAGGTGTTTTGTCTTGCTGAGACCCCAGCAGGTCCCCACAGCAGTCCAGACACGGGGAAGGGGGACATGAACTGCAGGACAATGAAAGAAACCAAGGTGGAGACAGAGACAGAGACAGGGACAAAGATGGGAAGAGGAATGGGTCGGAAGGGTAGAAAGCATCAGAGTGGGATGGTAATGGGACTGGAGCTGGTCTCTGGGTCAGTGTACATAAGAAGCCTTCATTGTACCGCTCGGCTGTTTGGTTATAATGGAGCAGTCTTGCTCTTTGTGCACTGAGTGCCTGCTGTCACTGTGAGCATGTGTGTGCTGCTATTCTCAGCCATCTGTCCCACTTAACTGGCTTCTCACAACATGACTTTGAAAAAAGATCCCTTTAAATCCGAGTAATGAACACTGAACACTGTTAATGTCGCAAACTATTTTACCTCAATCTGTCTTCTTTATTTACTTTCTTTTCTTTATCTTTCCCTCCCTCCCCTTTCTGCTTCTCTCCCCCCCTCTCTCTCTCCCTCACCCCTCTCTCTGCTTCCCCCCCCCTCTCTCTCCCTCTCTCTCTCTCCCTCCCCCTCTCTGCTTCTCTCTCCCTCCCCCCCCCCCCCCTCTCTCTCTCTCCCTCCCCCCCCCCCCCCCCCCCCTCCCTGCGGTCTCTCAGACTGGGAGCTGGCTGTCAGGATAGGTGTTCTGGACTGCGCTCAGGAAGACAACTTTGACGTCTGCAAGGAGTTTGGCATCCACTTCTACCCCACCTTCAGGGTAGGTGTCAGTGTTAGGACGAGCCTGTGCTCAGAGTCTGTCAGACTGAGTAACCTCCTTCCTGTCCTGTCCCTCCTGCAGTACTTCAGAGCACACAGCCTCACTCAGGACTTTGGAAAGACATACAGAGGTGAGAACTCACACACGCGTGTCTCTGCATGTCTGTGGAGCGGTGTGTGTGTGTGTGTGTGATGGAGGAGGTGTGTGTGTGTGTCTGATGGAGGGTGTGTGTGTGATGGAGGGTGTGTGTGTGTGTGATGGAGAGTGTGTGTGTGATGGAGGAGGTGTGTGTGTGATGGAGGAGGTGTGTGTGTCTGATGGAGGGTGTGTGTGTGATGGAGGGTGTGTGTGTGTGTGATGGAGAGTGTGTGTGTGATGGAGGAGGTGTGTGTGTGATGGAGGAGGTGTGTGTGTGATGGAGGAGGTGTGTGTGTGATGGAGGAGGTGTGTGTGTGATGGAGAGTGTGTGTGATGGAGGGTGTGTGTGATGGAGGGTGTGTGTGTGATGGAGGGTGTGTGTGTGATGGAGGAGGGGTGTGTGATGGAGGGTGTGTGTGTGATGGAGGGTGTGTGTGTGATGGAGGGTGTGTGTGTGATGGAGGGTGTGTGTGATGGAGGGTGTGTGTGTGATGGAGGGTGTGTGTGATGGAGGGTGTGTGTGATGGAGGGTGTGTGTGTGATGGAGGGTGTGTGTGTGATGGAGGGTGTGTGTGTGATGGAGGGTGTGTGTGTGATGGAGGGTGTGTGTGATGGAGGGTGTGTGTGTGATGGAGGGTGTGTGTGATGGAGGGTGTGTGTGTGATGGAGGGTGTGTGTGTGATGGAGGGTGTGTGTGATGGAGGGTGTGTGTGTGATGGAGGGTGTGTGTGTGATGGAGGAGGTGTGTGTGATGGAGGGTGTGTGTGTGTTTCCAGGGGCTGACCGGGAGCTGCAGACAGTTCGTCATCTGATGGTGAACATCCTCCAGAACCACACCAAGCTGGACCGGCCTGACCGCTGCCCTCCTCTGGACCCATTCAGGTGAGCTGGACCTGGGGCTGGATCTGGGGCTGGACCTGGGGCTGGACCTGGGGCTGGATCTGGGGCTGGACCTGGGGCTGGACCTGGGGAAACACCAGGGGGAGCATGGTGGACCCAGACAGTAAAGCAGCTTCCTGTTGTGATCCGCTGTGCTTCCTGTCTTCTCAGCTCGGCGGACATCTTGCCTCTGCTGGGTCAGAAGTCGGACCAGTACACAGCTGTTATCGTAGAGAACCAGGACTCCTATATCGGAAGAGAGGTAGTGTGTGTGTGTGTGTGTGTGTGTGTGTGTGCACTTTAGCAGGGTTTGTGAATCAATTGTTTCTTATTTCTTCGTTTTCATCTTTTGGGTAGGCTATACTCTGTGTGTGTTTTGGGTGGCCTGTAATGTGTGTGTGTGTGTGTATGTGTGTGTGTTCCAGGTGATTCTGGACCTGATGCCATTCCGGGGTGTGACAGTGTGGAGAGCGCTGAGCTCAGACAGTAAGCTGGTGGAGAATCTGAACGTGGACTCCTTCCCCTCAGCCTACCTCCTCCACCCCAACGGCACACACACTCTCCTGGATGTGTGAGTACGCTTCTCCTCGCGCCGAGCTCTCCTCAGCGTTCACTTCCGACGGACACCGTCTTGAATCCGTTCGCCAGACCGAATTGAGGAACAGAGAACGTTTCGTTTCCCTCCAGACGGAAGAAGCTGCGGTTCTTCTTCTCCTCGTTCCTGAGGCTGTTGCCGGGGGTGGTGAGGCAGAGCACCGCCCTCCAGGGGCAGGCCCTGGTACTGCAGGGGGCTGGAGGCCAGGACACGGACCAGAAATGGAGAGACTTTGACAAGTTCGTGTCACACTTTTACACACAGCGCACAGTAACAAAACCTGACAATATCCTAACAGACTGTGTGTGTGTGTGTGTGTGTGTGTGTGTGTGTCTAGTTCCAAGGTGTACATGGCTGACCTGGAGTCAGGCCTTCACTACCTGCTGAGGGTGGAGCTAGCTACCCACCGCACCCTGGAGGGGGAGGAGCTAAACACCTTCAAAGACTTTGTCACGGTGGTCGCCAAGGTGAGAGGAAGGTTATCAAAGACACACACTGACCCATGTGCAGCTAGAGGGCCACCTACCGATGCCCCCTGTGTGTGTGTGTGTGTGTGTGTGTGTGTGTGTGTGTGTGTAGCTGTTCCCTGGGCGGCAGTGTGTGGTGAAGCTGATGGAGACTCTGCTGGAGTGGCTGATCAGTCTCCCTCTGGAGAAGATCCCCTATGATGCCATCCTGGACCTGGTCAACAACAAGATGAGGGTGAGAAACACACACGCACACACACACACGCACACACACACTCACACACACACACACACACTCACACACACACGTGCACACGCACACACTCACACACACACTCACACACACGCACACACTCACACTCACACACACACTCACACACACACACTCACACACACTCACACGCATGCTCACACACACACACACACACGCTCACACACACACACCCTCACACACACTCACACACACTCACACGCACACACACACACACTCACACACACACACACACACCCTCACACACACCTACTGAACGTCCAGCAGTTGGAACTGTGGTCTGGGCTCAGTTGTTGGGTGCGTTTGTTTCAGATCTCGGGGCTGTTCTTGGGGGAGCAGCTGCAGTGGGTGGGTTGCCAGGGCAGCCGGACGGGGCTGCGGGGTTACCCCTGCTCTCTCTGGACTCTGTTCCATGTGCTCACCGTGCAGGCAGCGGCACGGCCAGACGCCCTCGCCAACACCGGTGGGTACCTGTGCCTAAAAAGTCATAAAGCGGTCGGAATTTGGATGGTCTACTAAGTGTCCTCTCCTCCCCTCCTCTCCTCCTTTCCTCTTCTCCTCTTCCCTCCTCTCCTCTCCACCCCCCCTCTCTCCTCAGGCCTGGAGGAGAACCCCCGAGCTGTGCTTCAGACCATGAGGAGGTACATTGTCCGGTTCTTCGGCTGTCAGGAGTGCGGCCAGCACTTTGAGCGCATGGCTGAGGAGTCCCTGGGCCAGGTTCAGACTGGAGACCAGGCTGTGCTGTGGCTGTGGAGCAAACACAACCTGGTGAACCACAGACTGGCCGGTAAGAGCGCGTGTGTGTGTGTGTGTGTGTGTGTGTGTGTGTGTGTGTGTGTGTGCGCGTGTGCGGAGTTGTTCCAGGTCGCTAACTCCTCCCTCCCCCCCCTCACACCCCCAGGGTCGATGAGTGAAGACCCCCAGTTCCCCAAGACCCCGTGGCCCAGCCCCGCCCTGTGCCCAGCCTGTCACGAGGAGCAGAGTGGCCTGCACGTCTGGAGCGAGGAGCAGGTCCTGACCTTCCTCAAACAGCACTACGGCCCCGACAACATCTCCCCCCAGTACACCACCAGCGCCCAGCGCCCCCGGGAACCCCACCCTGACCCCCACCCTGACCCCCACCCTGAACCCCACCCTGACCCCCACCCTGACCCACACCCCGCCCAGGACGCTGACCAACCCCCCCTGCCTGTCCAGGGGAAGACCCTGGCCCCGCAGGCCTCCTTGGCCCAGGCCCGGGTAGGGGGCGGGGGAGGGGGGTGGGGTGGCTGGCATGGGGGCTGGTGTGGAGGGGAGCTCTGGGGGGGTGGGGATCCTCAGCCTGGGCTTCTCCAGCGTGGACATGAGTCTGTGTGTGCTGCTCTACGCCTCCTCCTGCCTCTTCCTCATGCTCATGTTCTTCTTCTTCCGCGTGCGCTCCAAGCGCTGGAAGGTGCGCTACAACCGACCCCACGTGTAGCAGCGCCCCCAGTGGACACTGAGGTGTAGAGCAGGTCCAGCAGACCTACCGAGAACACAGACTCCTCCTTTGCAACAAGATGATTTTATCCCGTTTATTTATTTGTTTCAATGTCGATAATGCTGTTGATGTTTACTGTGAACCATCCTTCATCTTGACGAATTGTTTGCCAATCGAGAAACAGGAAGTGATGTCATAGAAGACAAGGAATCTGTCCGGGACAAAGTGATAACTAGAATATTCCAGAAGGGCGGAGTGGAAGGTGGAGTAGAATCTGCCTTTTAATTCTTTTTTTTTTAGACAGAGGCACAATGTTTGTACTGGGCTGTTTGATAAGAGTCGGCTGTTCTGGTGAGAGAACGGATAAACCTTAGGAGCCTTTAAATGTCACCTAGCGTCCACACAGTTCACCCATGATCCTGAAACAAAACTCAGTTGATGGTTAAGTTACAGTAACCATGTATTTACATTGAGACCTTCATGATTTTATGTACTGTGTATATTGCAGGTTTTTCATTGGTTAGAAGCACACATGTCCAGTGCTGTGATTGGATAATCCAAATATCTCAGTTCTGGAGTAATGTTCTTAATGGTATTTCAGCTTCTTTGGAACTTTTAAACTTTTGTAATGCATTGTTGTATTGATATTGTGTGGATCACTCCTAACCTGCCTACTTGAAGGAGCAGAAAAGCTTGGATCCAGCAGTGATCCAGTGTGGAGATCCAGTGTGGAGATCCAGTGTGGAGATCCAGTGGTGGAGATCCAGTGGTGGAGATCCAGTGTGGAGATCCAGGGTGGAGATCCAGGGTGGAGATCCAGGGTGGAAATCCAGTGTGGAGATCCAGTGTGGAGATCCAGTGTGGAGATCCAGTGGTGGAGATCCAGTGTGGAGATCCAGTGGTAGAGATCCAGTGTGGAGATCCAGTGTGGAGATCCAGTGTGGAGATCCAGTGGTGGAGATCCAGTGGTGGAGATCCAGTGTGGAGATCCAGGGTGGAGATCCAGGGTGGAGATCCAGTGTGGAGATCCAGGGTGGAGATCCAGGGTGGAAATCCAGTGTGGAGATCCAGTGTGGAGATCCAGTGTGGAGATCCAGTGGTGGAGATCCAGTGTGGAGATCCAGTGGTAGAGATCCAGTGTGGAGATCCAGTGTGGAGATCCAGTGTGGAGATCCAGTGTGGAGATCCAGTGGTGGAGATCCAGTGTGGAGATCCAGTGGTGGAGATCCAGTGGTGGAGATCCAGTGTGGCGATCCAGTGTGGAGATCCAGTGTGGAGATCCAGTGGTGGAGATCCAGTGGTGGAGATCAGCCCTCGCCAGCCCCATGCTGAGGTCTCTGACCCCTCCTGCCCTCTCACCTATGGAACTGCCCCAGCTTGTATATAAATGTCACTATTACATGTGATGATTCCGTCGGGTATTTTTCAGTGGCTGGTTTTGTAACGCAAACCGTCAGGGACAGGACGAGACGGCCTGTTCCCTCGACGCCTCTCTCCGCTTCTGGTGACGAGGTGAGAGACGCTGGGAAGGTTTCTGGCACATGTCCGTCCCGTGGAGCTTCAGGTCTACTGATGGACTGAGAATGAGATCCAGCGGCGTTACGGTTCGATTCTTCTGCTGATTGTCATGTGATGACCTCCCAAGTGCTTAAATCATGTTCAATGGAGCCCTGGCTTTAAGGGGCGACTGTGACCACACACTGGGTGAGGGTCGTGTGTATAAGGAAGACTTCTGTCTGCTGTGTCCTGCTAATGAAACATGCTCTCTCCTTTCTCTCTCTCTCCTTTCTCTCTCCTTTCTCTCTCTCTCCTCTCTCTCTCTCCTCTCTCTCCCTTTCTTTCTCCTCTGTCTGTCTCTCCTGTCTCTCTCCTCTCTTTCTCTCTCTCCCTCTCTCTCTCTCTCTCTCTCCTCTCTCTTTCTCCTCTCTCTCTCTGTCTTTCTCCTCTGTCTCTCCCTTCCCCTCAGCTCTTTTTTCAGATGTATTTTCTTGCTGGAATAAATATTTTAAACCTTTTTCATGTCTGAGTTTCAGAGGTCGTTACTCAGGTCCTCGTGGACTCCAGCCCGATATCTCCCTGCCGCCCTGCAAGCGTTAAACCCTTCTGCCCTAACACCCCATAAATCCTCAACTAAAATAACCTGCCTGTTTTTTACCCCCTCATACCTCCTGCCCCGACCCTCCAACACAAGCTGCCTGCCCCCACCAGAAGGCCCCTACCCTTCTCATACCCCCCAGATTTGCCCCACAAGAACTGGTCCACCCCTTCAGTCACTGCAGTTCTGCCACACCAGAACTGCCCACTCTGGTCTGTAGCTTCTGATCTGTGGCGAGGTTTGTTTCCCTGCCATCCAGTCTGCTTAGCAGTCACACTGGGCTGCTGTTCGGGGTGGTCAAACACACGCCAGGAAACTCTCAGCTCTGTCCTCAGATACCCTCAATCTATCTGTCGCCCCCCCCCCCTCCACCCCCACCAACCCCCCTCCTCTCTGCTTACATGACAATCGCGTTAAGTTTACAATGTCTGATGTCGTCCGCTGCCCGAGGTAAAGGACTGCATTTGCATGTTTTCCCCGCACGATTCATATTGGGAGTTGCAGTGATCTTTGTATCTGATGACAGGTGAGGTTTTTCAATAGTTTGTGTGTGCGTGTCAGGATCTTTGTATCGTTTTTTTCTTAGTCTCTCCCTCTCTCTCCCTCCCTCTCTCTCTTGCTCTCTCCCTCCCTCTTTCTCCCTCTCTCTCTCTTTCTCTCTTTCCCCTCTCTCTCCCTCCCTCTCCCTCTTTCTCCCTCTCCCTCTCTCTCTCTCTCTCTCTCTCTCTCTCTCTCTCTCTCTCTCTCTATCTATCTCTCTCTCTATCTCTCTCTCTCTTTCTCTCCCCCCCCCCCCTCTCTCTCTCTCTCTAAGTTGGCACATAGACGCAGTATGCACACTATGTACTCAGCATGCCAAGTTGGGCCAGGCACTGCATTGCAGCGCTGTGCATTTGGCCAAGTCATGGCACACAGACAGATAGGCGGGCAGGGCAGGAGAAGCGGGCAGGCGGGTCCCAGAACCACAGTTCAGCTCACTGTACACGTTAGCCCGAGCACACGCACACACGCGGTCCCTTCCTGTTAGCGCAGCCTTAGTAACATTCAACCTTGGAATGTGTTCCTGCAGCAGCACAGGAGGTACGTGATGTTCCAGTCTTCACTTCTGTCCTTTGCCCCTCTCCTCTTTCCCCCCTTGTCTCCTTCTTCATCTCTCTCTCTCTCTCTCCCTGTGCTCCACAGTACACCGCCACCCTCTGCAGGGCAGTTAGCCGCATTAGCTCTCTCCATGTCCTTAAATGACTCCTCCGCTCCTCTCCATCTCCCCTCCCTCCCTCCCTCCCTCTCTCCCTCCCCTCTGTCTGTGTCTACACCCCCCCCCCCCCCCACACCCACCGCCCCTCTCCCTGTGACACACACGCCAGACGATGCATTGATTGTGCTCAGAGCCTCACCCTCCTGTTCAGCTTCTGCCTCGTATGGAGAAGGAGAGGACGAGCGGAGCGCTGCGGCTGCCTGTCTGCCTGGGTAACGGTCTCCTCTGTAAGCCTCCGTAGTCTAGGCAGAGACAGCAGACACAGGGAAGCGAGGGAGAGAGAGGGAGAGAGAGGGGGGGAGACAGCTGCTGAGGATTTCTGCTGAGTGTTGGTTAGTCCAGCTGGAGTGTTTATCCTCAGAATACCTGACGGCTTCTGCAGAGCAGGGAAACTTAGACTGCATGTAGGGGGGTGAGGGTGAGGGGGGGGGGGGGACAACAAGGGAGAGTTGTTCATGGCTCTGGAGAGGGCTGATGCTAGCTGCGTTAGCCGCGTTGGGAGTGGATGAGGGCATACGATGCTATGTGATAGAGCTTGTTGTTTTCTAGACATTAGCATGCATTGTTTGACTGCATGTTCTCAACTTTTTTCTCTGTGTGATCCCGTTTCCCCCTCTCGCTCCCATCTGCTGCCGTCTCCTCCCTCCCTCCCTCCCTCCCTCCCTCCTTCCATCATCATCTTTTCCCTCCCTCCCTCCTCATGTCCCTCTCACTCGCCCTGTCTCTTCTCTTCGTCTCCAATCCCCTTCTGTCCTCTTGTGTCCCTCCTTCTCTCCTCTTCTTCTGTGTCTCCCCTCCTGTCCTCAGATACCCCTGCTCCTGGTCCCACCCCCAGGTGTCAAACCGTGCAAACTTAATCCAGGTAGCCTGATCCTATTACTGACCCAGGGCTCTAGTTTAGGCTAGGCTAGCTCAGGTACTCCCAGGTCATCCTCCTACTCGCAGGTAGCCTGTACCTGTCTCATAGCTCCTTAGGTTAGGCTAGCTGATGTAGCCTATTGATGTCTCGCCAAACAAGGCTAGGTTGAACCAGCTCAGGTATCTAGTTACTGCCTCTAAGGTAGCCAGGCCCTACCTCCTGGCTAGACTAATCTACAGAGCTTGGTCTTGTCTTTCCCTAAGAGGCAACGCTAAGCTAACCCAGGTAGCTGGACTGGTTCCTTGGTGCTAAGCTCGGCAGGCCCAGGACGTTTCACGATGTCCCAACTTCTCCACATGGAGATACCGAACTTCGGCAGCTCTGTGCTGGGCAGTCTGAACGAGCAGCGTCTGCTGGGCCAGTACTGTGACGTGGCCATCCTGGTCAACGGTCAAGCCTTTAAGGCCCACCGCGCCGTGCTAGCCGCTAGCAGCCTCTACTTTAGGGACCTGTTTAGCAGCAACTCCCAAAGTCTGTTCGAGCTTCCTTCCTCCGTCACCCCCGCCTGCTTCCAGCAGATCCTGTCCTTCTGCTATACGGGCCGCCTGAGCATGGCTCCCTGCGAGCAGCTGGTCCTCATGTACACGGCCGGGTACCTGCAGATCCAGAACATTGTGGAGAGAGGCATGGAGATGATGCTGAAGACCAGCTCCCCGCACTGCGACTCCCAGACCACCAGCGCAGACGACCTGGGCCTGGACGCTCAGCCTTGCAGTCCCAGCCACCTGCCCTCGAGCCTGGGATCGGCCGAGGCCCTGCTGGCCTGCAGACGGATCAAGCAGGAGAGGTGCGACACGCCGCCGGAGGAGGAGCAGAAGGAGCAGGGGGCCGGTCAGCGGGCGGAATCCCGAGGCTCGGAAGGTAACGCCACCAGGAGCAGTGCCCTGTGTTACAGCGGGGCGGTGCCCAGGCTGCAGTCTTACCCTGCAGCCAGCGGGGAGCGCTCCAGCCCTGGGGGCTCCAGCCTGCCAGCCACAGACAGCCCAGGTTCCCACCCACTGGAAGAGGAGTTTGAGGAGGACTTTTATGGAAGCAGCACGCCTGGAATCTTTGGACAGATCTATGGACATCCTCCCAACCCATTCAGCAGTAATCTCTCTTCTTTACTACCACCCATCTGCACACGAAAACACACACTCACTAGACACACACACACTCACTAGACACACACACACTAGACACACACACACACTCGATACACACTCACTAGACACACACTCACCTCTAGTGCATTTATCACAAACTGTTTGTCTTACTTGTACAGCGTCTTCACAGGCACACTCATTCATCAGTTCTACTCTCTATTCGGCCTCTCAAGTGCTCTTTCTGTACCCTCAGTGCAAGAAAAGGTGGAAATGCTGTCCCTCCCATTGGCCACAGAGAGGCGCCCCTGCGTGCTGATTGGACGAGATACAATGGCTCTTCCTGCCAGTCTGATCAGTCAGATTGGATATCGGTGCCACCCCACCCTCTACACGGAGGGGGACCCTGGAGAGAAGGTGGAGCTGGTTGGAGGTAAGACCACCCCTCCTGCTGACTCTGCTCTGTCACTGCTCTGTCGCCATGGTTACGCTTCCTGTCTGACAGAGTTGGGGTCAGATGGGGGACATTCATTTCAAAAGCAAAAAGTGGTCGAATGTTAATGCGAACTGTTTCCAATGGATCGTCAAAAAAAACGTTTATTCGAATTTGATTCATTATTCGAATTGATTCAACTGAGACTTTTGTCCCAGCATCTGTAACAGTCAGCATAATGTAGGTCTAGAAGTAAAATCTTTCATCTTTTTACTTGTTTTGTACTTTTTGAAAATCAAAAAGTTCCTCCTTCTAAATAATTCTTCTTTGTTAGAACATTCTGGAATGATTGATCCCCTTTGAAGTTAACCGTTCTGGTGTTCTACAACCCTTCTGCCCTGAAGGCTAGAGTAACATCTTCAACGATACAGTTGTCATGGAAACAGTCAATAAAGGAGACCTTGTTTGCGTAGTTGTAGATGTGTGTTGACACTACCAGAACGTTCCGTGACGTGGGCTCTGGGCCTTCTGGGTCTGTGCTGCAGGTTCTGGTGTGTACATGACGAGAGGGCAGCTGATGAACTGTCATCTGTGCGCTGGAATCAAACATAAAGTCCTGCTAAGAAGACTTTTAGCTACCTTCTTTGACAGGTGAGAAAAACAGAGAGACAGAGAGAGAGAGAGACAGAGAGAGAGAGAGACAGAGAGAGAGACAGAGAGAGAGAGAGAGAGAGAGGGAGAGAGAGAGACAGAGAGAGAGAGACAGAAAGAGAGAGAGAGAGAGAGAGAGACAGAGAGAGAGAGAGAGAGAGAGACAGAGAGAGAGAGAGAGACAGAGAGAGAGAGAGACAGAGAGACAGAGAGAGAGAGAGACAGAGAAGGAACGGCATGATGAAATGTATGTGGTGACCGATTGTCGCTTTGTATCCATAGAAACACATTGGCCAATAGCTGCGGAACTGGGATTCGCTCATCGACCAACGATCCGAGCCGTAAACCTCTGGACAATCGAGTTTTAAACACGGTGAAATGTTAGTCTCTCTCCTGTTTGGATTGACATAATCCGATATATGAAACTCCAGTTGTGATCCATGCTATGTTCCTCCATGTCCTCTCTCTCTCTGTCTCTCTGTCTCTCAGTGTACTGTCAGAACTTCGCGCCCAACTTTAAAGAGAGTGAGATGAACGTGATCGCAGCCGACATGTGCACCAACGCCAGACGGGTCAGGAAACGCTGGCTCCCCAAGATCCAATCCCTCCTCCCTGACAAGACTCACCGGAGGGGTCAGTCTAAGACAGGCGGGGCCCCGGCCCCAGCCCAGACCCAGACCAGTGCCGTCTCAGCCTTGGACCTGGACCCCCGGCACCTGAGTCAGGCCTACCTGCCCGTTGATGCCCACCTGTACGCAGAACGCAGGGAGGCCCTCCTGCCGCACCTGCAGTTCCTAAGCTCCAGGGGGGCACACGAAGGGGCCGACCCAGAGAGGGAAGGGGTCGTGCAGGCAGCGGGCCCAGGGGCTCAAGCCCATCTCACAGAGGCTGCCCCAGCCCAGTCCCTCAGTCCACACCGAGGCTCCTCCCCCCACCTCACAGAACAGCAGGAAGGGGAGGAGACAGGGGAGGAGCCACAGGAAGACAGCCAATAAGATCTTCAGACTCTTTCTGCTGCAGCTGCAGACATCTATATGTATATACAGGTGCACAGTATATATATATATAAAATATGTATGTATGTTTCTCTTTGTTTGGCAACTGTGATGCATGCAAGATCCAGCTTTGCAGTTCTGACGACGGGCGTGTAAATAGAACTCATCAATAAAGGCTTCTTGACACTGCTTCAGCCACCAGTACTGTTCTAGAGTGCTCCATGTGGGCTGAGTCAGAGGTCAGATGTACATAGGTGGACTGAGGTGGACCCTGGACTGGCTGAGGTGGACCCTGGACTGGCTGAGGTGGACCCTGGACTGGCTGAGGTGGACTTTGGACTGGCTGAAGTTTCTCTACACTGACAAACCTAATCCCATGGACAAACGCAAACTGCATCCCTTCCAATCTAAGATACTGTGCAAAGAACAGCTGTTATCTCTAAACACTCCAATTTAAATACTGTGTGTTACTGGGCTGAGATTAAACGAATGGGGGCATTGCAGAAGTCTATTAATACACAATATGTTCAAACGAGGTCATTCAGATGTGCTGGTGCTGTAAACGTGGACCATGTTGCTTTAGGAAAACTGCTGCATACTATAGAATGCTTTGAACGTTTGTCTGAAACGGGGGTGTTTCTAAAATGCCGGATTTGTCCAAGTTAAAGCCAGATAACTGACAGTTAGGTTTGCTTACAGCTCTTGCTATTCTTTGTTATCAATAAAGCTCAACTTAAAAGCGTGTTTGTTGAGTGTTCAGTTGCACATATGCAAATATAAACTATACTATAAAGATACAGTAGGTTTCTGGTTTTGTGTGTTTGTATGGTACATTCAATGACTTGCACCTTTTATTATGATATAAATAATTGCCGATAATTTAGGCTGAGTCGGATAACAGTTAAACGGAGGGGGCCACGTGCCGGCGCGCGTAAGAAGGGCAAGGGGGCTATTTATAGAGGAAACCGAGTTGGAAGCTTTTGAAGCAACACTTGATCTCACTGCAGAACTCCAGCAGAACAGCCTTATCTGTGGCCCGCGTGCACCTTGGAAAGGAACAGCAGGCAGGAGAACCGACATGCCTGTTAATCAAAGTCGTGCTCGGGTGAGAGACAGGAATAATGTCCTAAACAGACCGGAGTTTATGTCGTTAAACCAGCCTCTCCGAGGCGGACCTGAGGCCCGGGGGAGCGCGAGGCGTGCTGGAGCCTCGAGACGACACTCGTGCCCAAATCAGCCGGAGAGCGCGCAGCAGGAACCGGCAGAAGGCGCTAAAGACCGGAAAGAGCTACCAGAGGAGGACTGCATGCAGCTCAACCCATCCTTTGGGGGGATTGCTATGAACTCTCTCCTCGCCATTGACATCTGCATGTCCAAAAGTCTGGGGGTGTGCGCGTACACGACATCCTCGTGGGGCAGCATGCGCTCCATGGTCAAGCTGCTCGCGTTCACCGGCCACGGGATACCGTGGGTATTGGGCACTCTCATCTGTCTTTACAGGAGCAACACGTTGGCTGGACAAGAGGTTCTGGTCAATCTTCTACTTGGTACGCTCATAATCCCATCCCGTCTTTTGTGTCGGTTAAGTGTCCAGCAGTAGAAGGGCTGGAGCATGCTTCATATTCCCTGTGCAGTTCGCTTTGGCTCACTAACTCCTGGCATATTAATAGGCAGCAGTTCCCATCCCCTTGAGTATTGAATAACGTTTCCATTTCATTCTTCTGGGCGGGGCAAATGTTGCGTCTGCATGTTTCTTCTAACGCAAGCAAGTTGAGTTTGAACAGTTGTTGTATTTTGAAACTGCATGTCGAAGTTGCACATGCTCTCTCTGACCAAAACATGTTGTCTTGGTGTGTCAGCAGAGGTTTGGGGGTCAGGGTGTTGCCAGGTTAGGTTTCAGTTAACCCTCCTCTGTCCTCCACACCTCAGCCCTCCTGCTGGATGTTATGACTGTTGCTGGGATGCAGAAACTGGTCAAGCGTAGGGGACCCTGGGAGATGGCCCCCAGCTTCTTCGACTACGTGGCGATGGACGTGTACTCGTTCCCCGCGGCGCACGCCAGCCGCGCCTCCATGCTGGTCAAGTTCCTATTGGCTCATCTCGTGTTGGCGTTTCCGCTGCGCGTTCTACTGATTATCTGGGCCTTCCTGGTGGGCGTGTCCCGCATCATCCTAGGACGCCACCACCTGTCGGATGTGGGCTGTGGCTTCGCTCTGGGTTACCTTCACTACACCCTGGTAGAGATGGTGTGGTTGCCCTCCTCAACCTGTCAGACTCTTATCGCCATGGGAACGCTTAGCTGGAGCCCGCTGCTGTAGGCCTCGATGCGCAAACATCACGCCCACCTGTCTCCCTCCCGTCAGCCATCTTCCAGCCTCTCACCCTCCAGCCAATCACCGTCCAGCCTGATACCTCCCAGCCTGGATCAGCTGTGATCTAAAATCAACAAAGACAAACTGGATCAAATACAGAGGATGGTTGAAATGGTATTCCGTAACTTTGCCCTACCAAGCCTTCCTCTCAAAGAAAAGAATGCAAATATTTACAGATATTCATACATCACTAGTTATAAGTAGCACTCTGGGTCTTTCCCCCCCCCATCTTCAGCAACCTTTCTCTCCAAAAAAGTATGCAATATAAAATAGACATCATCTTCTCATCTTTTTACAATTATTCTTTGTTAAATATGTCTGTTGTCCAAGTTTAAGAGTATTGGCATGTTTATGATATGACAGTCAAGAATGATCAGACTGTCTGGAACCCAACTTTAATCTATCAGGGATTTTGTTGAAGACTTTTAAATCTATCAGGGATTTTGTTGAAGACTTTTACACCATTATCTGTATTCTAAATGTCTAATATTTTATATGTTCAGCGTCTTGGTCTTTGTAAATTCTTATTAGTCTATAAAGTTTATATTTATTTCTTATATTCACATGTAAAATATATACAGAGAAATGTAGTTATAAAACTGGAGACTGGAGTTGGCATATGGGGGAGATAAGGAAAGATAAAATAAGACAAGTTCATGACTGTTATGAACCAATGCAGGCCAGAGTATGCATGTTCTATCAAGTTAAAAAGCTGTGTGCATGGTTTTGTACAACAATGGAATAAAAATATATTTTCCAGCCTTAACTGAAGTCTCCAAATATCAAACATGGTTGCGTTAAATAAACATGGTACAAACTTGAAAACTTTAACAAACATCCTGCCTCAGCCCAAGGTTGAATCGATTTATGATTAAGATTATTATAATTTTGATGATGAAACTAATAAATAAAACAATAAAAACAAACTAATTCCAGTTTAGGAAAAGTTGTCTTGAAACAGGAGAACGACTGTGCATCGCCACCTACAGGTAGATATAAGATAGAACATGTAATAACGTCAGTGAGATGGTGTTTTCACCGTTAAAAAAAAAGAAACAAATATTATACTGCATTTTGTCTTATTAATATAGAGCTGGAATAAATCAAACACCGCTTGGAATAGAAAAACAAAATATTTTACAAATCAGGTAGGTGGAACAGATATAAAATGACAGGCCTCGTACATGATTACACGCATTGAAAAAATCCACCTAAAAATATGAATATACAACTTTATACAATTCAGTCGTATACATAAAAAATAAATCATATGAAATAATAACTGCACAAAACTGTCCGGAAATGGCGTACACAATTCCGGATACTGCGATGACGTCAGACAGAAGGTACCAGTGTAAATACGGTTGCAGGCAGCAGATCCATTTCCAAACTTACACCACGTTTCTTTAGCTGCTTCCAAATAACCTAATAAAAGCTGGTATCTTATTTATATCGGCCTTACTGTTCTAGGTTTCATCGGATACATCTACTTTAGATAGGGTGAACATGGCAGAAAGTGACTGGGACACCGTGACCGTGCTGAGGAAGAAAGGACCAACTGCTGCGCAGTCCAAATCCAAGCAGGTAGGCTAACATGCTAACAGGCTATTTTAGGCACAGTTAGCACAACTAGCAGATAACATCACCAGCAAGCTCAGAACATCAGATACTGGTGTGTTTATTACAAGCTACTGTTATTAATTTCAAGTTTCGACAAGAATGTTGTGAACTTAACTACCTTAACTGCTAGCTAACGTCGGCAAAAGGCTAACAATATTGAGCGTGTGGTTTCCACCCTGCTGGTGTGTGTTGGGTAGGGAGGGCCCCTGCGATGTGTGTGTGTAGGGTGTGTGTTGGGGAGGGAGGGAGGGATGCGGCAGGACATGTGGTTTAGGGGTGGGGGTTGGTGAATTGTATCGGTTGGTCTATCTGGCTAAGAAGCCCCTTGCTTTAGTGTTGTGTACCATCACACTGCTGTTTTTTTTCTAGGCTGTCGCCGCTGCTCAGAGACGAGGAGAAGAACTAGAAACATCAAAGAAATGTAAGAACCGCACTTACTCGACCCTGGCTTTAAGTTACAGGGTAAAGGTATGGAAATATGTATAAGGAAATGATTCAAAAGGGCAATAATCGCCTCCCATAGGTTTTGGGTTTCGGATCAAATAAATCCTACCCATTGGCTGATAATATCGATGTGTTGCTCTTCCACCAGCCGAGTTCCCTGTGTGTGTTGTTGTTAACAGGGGCAGCGGGTCAGAACAAGCAGCATGTCATCACTAAGAACACAGCCAAGCTTGATCGGGAGACAGAGGAGCTGCAGCACCAGAGGGTTCCCCTGGAGGTGGGCAAAGTCATCCAGCAGGGACGGCAAAACAAGGGCCTGACGCAGAAGGATCTGGCCACTGTGAGTCACACCTACACACACACACACACACACACACACAACTACACTTCTCAGGACACATAGTTTCCTTGTGAAGGAAACTCTTAATGGGTTTCATTTTCAGCATGTCTGTGTTTGATATGTAAACATTTCTAAATTATCTGCGGTCGTCTTCACAGAAAATCAATGAGAAGCCACAGGTCATCGCGGACTACGAGTGTGGGAAAGCCATACCTAACAACCAGGTCATGGGCAAGATCGAACGAGCAATAGGTGAGTGTAACAGACCATGAGGTGATACCAGCACGTTTGTTTGTCATGATACCCAAGACCTATCACATGTGACGATGGGTTGTTGCCCTGGCCCGGAGCTAACCATGCAGTCCGTCCTGTTTTTAGGGTTGAAGCTTCGAGGGAGGGACATTGGCAAACCAATGGACCCAGGCCCCAAGAAGAACTGACATCCCTTCCTGGTGGAAGCTTCTAGTCTGGCTGTTGTTTACCTTTCTGGGAGCATGCGCACCACAAACTTCTGGATTCAGCTAGACGGCCTGTCTTTTCCATGCCTCGGTCACAAGTCACCCTGTGATAAACATGATAAACGTCAGGTTGATTGGACAGATGAATTAAGGATATCAATTGTGGGGCTGTTTTTCTTTGGGGCTTTCAGCTTATGACTGGCAATGCTACTACAAAGATTAATTAAACATTTACAGAGTGCTCTAAAATGAATGATGAAACATGTTACTATCACCAAATGTGGATGTAGGCCTTAGTAATGGACTATAGTTATGGTTATAATTTACGGCTATGATTTATTTGCTTACAACCTGATATGACTAAAAATAATTGCTATAATAATGCTTTCCTTGACTGATACGATTTTTTTTTCACTCACTAAAGTCAAGGGACCACACAAAGGTGGCATGTGAAATAACAGTTTCTTTTCAATTATTTCACAAACAAACCTTTTCAAGTTGAACATATGCATCAATCCAAGCACATTCACAAAAATAACATGTAGACATGAATACCAGGTGAATAAACAGTGATGTGGTCTAACCCTCATTGAAAACGGTTTACAGGCAGAAAAAGATCCATACCAAATTACACTCATGTTAACAACAAACTAACACCCCTTAAAAGTTCAATTTTAGATTTTAAAGATAGATTCAGGCACTAGGAGTCCTATCGATCCTTTTTGGTTTGTAGGACCTGCGAAACAGTTGACCGATACCGGCAGGCTAGGCGTGCCGCGGTTCGGGCATTTGTTTCGGATCCCTCCTGGATCCTCCCTCGGGAGGTGATCCAGGCATGTCCCACTGGAAGGCGGCCCCGGGGAAGACCTAGGACACGCTGGAGGGACTATGTCTCTCGGCTGGCCTGGGAACGCCTCTGGATCCCCCCGGAGGAGCTGGGGGAGGTGTGTGCGGTGAGGGAAGTCTGGGCCTCCCTGCTCAGACTGCTGCCCCACCCGCGACCCGGCCCCGGATAAGCGGTAGAAAATGGATGGATGGATTTAGGCAGAGCGATAGATGTCGCTGTCTAGTTCGGGTCTGGGAGGAGTTCGGGGAGGCCATGGAGGAGGACTATCGGTCGCCCCCAAGGAAATTCTGGCAAACCGTATAATGTCTATGGTTCGGCGCCTCAGGAAGGGGCACGAAAACTTCATATCATCCGACGCTGCACCGATCCGCCTGTCAATCTCACGTTCCGTCCTTCCGTCACTCGTGAACAAGACCCCGAGATACTTGAACTCCTCCACTTCAGGCAAAGGCTCCCCACCCACCCACAGGGGGCAAACCACCCTTTTCCGGTCGAGTATCATGGCCGCTTCACACTCGGCAGCAAACCTGACGAACACTGTTTACGGTGCGGGTGGGGAGCTGTTGACCTCGACTGGGGATGTCGTCGGACGGTGGAATGGATTCTTTGAGGATCTCCTCAATCCTGCCGTCACGTCTTCCGAGAAGGAAGCAGAGACTGGGGGCTCGGGGGCGGACCCGCCTATCACCCGGGCTAAAGTCACTGAGGTAGTCGAAAGGCTCCTTTGTGGTAAGGCTCCGGGGGTGGACGAGATCCGTCCTGGGTACCTAAAGTCTCTGGATGTTGTAGGACTGTCATGGCTGACAAGCCTCTGGAACAGTACCTTTGGATTGGCAGACTGAGGTGGTGGTTCCCCTATTTAAGAAGGGGAACCGGCGGATGTGTTCCAATGACAGAGCAATCACACTCCTCAGCCTCCCCGGTAAGGTCTACGCCGGGGTACTGGAGAGGAGAATCCGGCCGATAGTCGAACCTCGGATTCAGGAGTGGTTTTCGTCCAGGCCGCGGAACACTGGACCAGCTCTACACCCTCTACCGGGTGATCGGGGGTTCAAGGGAGTTTGCCCAACCAGTCCACATGTGTTTTGTGGATCAGGAGAAGGCATTCGACTGTGTGCCTCCTGGTGTCCTGTGGGGGGTACTTCGGGAGTATGGGGTCCGGGGCCCTTTGTTAGGGGCTGTCCGTTCCCTGTACGACCGAAGTGGGAGCTGTGTTCGCATTGCCGGTAATAAGTCAGACCTGTTCCGGGTGCATGCTGGACTCCGCCAGGGTTGCCCTTTGTCACCGGTTCTGTTCATTGTTTATATGGACAGAATTTCTAGGAGCACCCAGGGGGTGGAGGTTGTCCGGTTTGGGGAGCACGGGATCTCATCTCTGCTGTTTGCGGTTGATGTTGCCCTGCTTGCTTCTTCGAGCCAGGGCCTCCAGCATGCTCTGGAGCGGTTTGCCGCCGAGTGTGAAGCGGCCATGGTACTAGACCGGAAGAGGGCGGTTTGCCCCCTCTGGGTGGCGGGGGAGCCTTTGCCTCAAGTGGAGGAGTGCAAGTATCTCGGGGTCTTGTTCACGAGTGACGGAAGGACGGAACGTGAGATTGACAGGCGGCGGTGATCGGTGCAGCGTCGGCAGTGATGCAGTCTCTGTACCGGACCGTCGTGGTGAAGAAGGAGCTGAGCCGCAAGGCCAAGCTCTCGATTTACCGGATTCTACATTCCTACCCTCACCTATGGTCATGAGCTTTGGGTAATGACCGAAAGGACAAGATCGCGGATACAAGCGGTCGAAATGAGTTTAGATTAGATTAGATTAGATATACTTTATTAATCCCACAACGGGGAAATTCACTTGCCACAACAGCAGAACAAAAGCAGAAAAGGCCAAACAAAAACAGATAATAAACAGAATAAACCAAAATACAGGGTGGTCGGGTGCTCCCTTAGAGATAGGGTGAGGAGCTCTGTCACACGGGGGGTGCTCGGAGTAGAACCGCTGCTCCTCCACGTCGACAGAGCCAGCTGCGGTGGCTCGGGCATCCGTTTCGAATGCGTCCTGGACGCCTCCCTCAGTCATACTATAGACATTATACATGTCTATGGTTCCAGGCATGTCCCACCGGGAGGCGGCCCCGGGGAAGACCTAGGACACGCCAGAGGGACTATGTCTCTCGGCTGGCCTGGGAACGCCTCGGGATCCCCCCGGAGGAGCTGGAGGACCCCTTAAAAGTTAAATTTATGAATTTAAAGATAGATTTAGGCAGATTCAGGCACTATCAAACTGAAGAAGGAGTCCTATCGAGCCATTTTGGCTTGTGGGACCCCCGAAAAAGTTGACCGGTACCGGCAGGCCAGGCGTGCCGCGGCTCGGGTATCTGTTTTGGATCCCTCCTGGATCCTTCCTCGGGAGGTGATCCAGGCATGTCCCACCGGAAGGCGGCCCCGGGGAAGACTTGGACACGCAGTAGGGACTATGCTCTCGGCTGGCCTGGGGACGCCTCTGGATCCCCCCGGAGGAGGTGTGTGCGTCTGGGCCTCCCTGCTCAGACTGCTGCGGCACCGGATAAGCGGTAGAAAATGGATGGATGAATGAATTTAAGCAGAGAAGCGATAGATGTCGCTGTCTAGTTCGAAGGTGATTTTTTAAACCTTCCCCCCTGAACACCCTCCTCCTTCACCGTGATCGTCACTTCTGGTAGTCCGGTCCTCCCCGCCCCAGTACAGACCGTCTATCCGGGCTGCATTCACGTTCATACGGCTGTCAGGCTTGTTCAGGCAGGGCTGTTACATCCAGACCAGCTGCTTACATGTTTATATTTGATTACATTTTAACATTTAAATCTATTATTGTCACATCGTGATGTTGAGCTAAGCTAAACTAAACCCCCGAGATGAGAGACTCTCCAGCCTAGAGGAGGTCTGGATCCGGGTAGGACAGACTGAGCTGAACCGGAGGAGGAGGGAGACCGGCTCTCCTCTTGTTTACCCGCTGATCGGCTTCCGTGACATTAACGGCAGATTCCCGGTTGAAGAGGATGTCGAAACGTGTGAGGAACAGTGAGGTGTGTGCGGACTGCAGTGTGCCAGGTAAGTCCTGTTACTGGATCATCAGGGAATCATGCTGTCTAACTGTGATCATCACCTACTAACCTTATAACACAACAACACACCACTATTCAGATGATGTTATAACACAACAACACACCACTATTCAGATTATGTTATAACACAACAACACAGCACTATTCAGATGATGTTATAACACAACAACACACCACTATTCAGATTATGTTATAACACAACAACACACCACTATTCAGATGATGTTATAACACAACAACACAGCACTATTCAGATGTTATAACACAACACAGCACTATTCAGATGATGCTATAACACAACAACACAGCACTATTCAGATGTTATAACACAACAACACAGCACTATTCAGATGATGCTATCACACAACAACACAGCACTATTCAGATGATGCTATAACACAACAACACAGCACTATTCAGATGTTATAACACAACAACACAGCACTATTCAGATGTTATAACACAACACAGCACTATTCAGATGATGCTATAACACAACAACACAGCACTATTCAGATGCTGTTAAGTATGCGAGCTAGAGGATCATTCCTTAATTTACAGTGTTATTGATGTATAAATCTGCTTGTTGTCATGATTTGTGTTAGTCTGCACCACTGAGGTAAAAGTCTTAATGACATGCATGACAGATCCACAGCAGTACCTCAGTCACATTACAAAAAAACCTTTATCATTATTTGGCCTAGTCAGATGAGGTGTTGCAGATCTAAGATCTGAATATATGATATATTTCTGTGTGTCTAATATGTTGCATAGTTTTCACTTTATCAGGATCTTGAGTCATGTCAGAGGCATTTTTCTGTGTTACTCTTGTAATCAGGCCTATTAGACCGTTCTTAATCCAGTGTTTTTACATTTATGTCAGTTTAGGAGTTAAAGTAGTCAGTCAGGGATTGTTTTGAGCTTGCTGCATCTTTTCAAGAAGAATGACTTGATGTCGACTGGACACTGGAACAAATACAGGATGTTGAATGAATTGATGATGCAGAGGCTGTTTGCTATTGTATTGTAAAAAGCTTTTGTCTTTTAACTTTCCCCACATCCCCAAACAAACGCTGAGAGCCTGTGTGAGTTGGTGACCTAGACCCTTGGTCTAAGTGTTGCTTTTGTCTAAGAATGGTCCTACAAAGCCTAGCAGTAGTTTAAATCATCAAGTCACTCCCAGCCTTAAGCCAGTCCCTGAGCACCAGACTCATTAGTCAAGGCCTACACCAGCTGCCCTGCTTTGCCCCTACAGGTTTCTCCTATTACCAGCTGTTGTAGTCGGGTCTGCATATTTTTAGCAGTGGCAGGCGTCGTTTTAATTTAGCCGCACTTCTGCATTTGTTGAAGAGCGAGCAGGCTTGTGGGCAGGCCCCAGGCCCCAGGACAGGAAGGCCGGAGACGGGCCGAGACAGAGGGCTGAGGGCCACCTGCTGGAGCCAGGCGAGAGGCCCCTACAGCTGCTTACCCCACACCTCAGCTGTTCCTGAGAGCTCCGCTACAGCCTCTTGCCTCCTGCCCCCCAGCCTCCTGCCCCCCAGCCTCCTGCCCCCCCCAGCCTCCTGCCCCCCAGCTCCCTCCTGCCAGTCCTGCTCTGTCCTCATCTGCTCGCGTGCCGTTCATTCTTCTGAACAGACAAACCACACAGAGTTTCCCAGAGTTGCAGCCATTGTGTTGACTTTGATGTTAACTGCAGTTCTTCCTCTCCTGTCAGCCTCAGCTTCCTCCTGTCAGCCAGCCTCAGTCTGCACAGACGCCCCTCTCTGTGGTTCCGTCACTGACTGACACTTCCATCGTTTAGTGCGTCTGTCATTATCTCCAGCAGGTTCTTTTGGCTGTTTATGCTTCCCCTAAGGGCCCTTGAAAACGACCTTTACCAAGGTACGCATTAGTGTCCCTCTCTGCTGAGACATGCTGGGCATGAACCTTCACGCTGCGTTTATTTGAAGGCCAGTTTGCGAAAGAGGAAATTGCTCTCTCGCTCAGCCGAAAAGGATGAGTTTCTTTTCTTCTTTTTTTTTTTTTTCCTTCTGCGAGTTGTTGTTCGTTGAGCAGGTCGTTTTTTGTAACGCTGCCCGTATATGGAAATGCGCGGTTCAGCTTCTCATTTGCACTTTGAACCGTACCGCTAGCCTACATCGCAATACCACTGGAGGTCAGAGGATTCAGCGAGTCAAATTATGAACGAGCCTACCACATACATATCCTCCACCACAAACGGACACATCTCTACAATGGCCTGTATTTATTTAACCAAAAAAATACAACAATTATAAATCTTTTGCTTTGTTCAGTGAACAGTTCTGTCCACCACATGTCTAAGTAGACAGGCTAAGTAGCTGCCTCTGTCCAGTAATATATTGGTTTACTGT
>CM059316.1:4587500-4595000 GCA_030340665.1 Neosalanx taihuensis | reverse complement strand
TTCCTGGATGTCAAGAACGCCCTGTGTGCCTCTGAGGCCAAGATCCAGCAGCTGCTGAAGGTCAACAGCAACCTGAGCGATGAACTCAGGCTCATGCAGAAAAAGGTACCGTCAGAGCTGCACCAATCAGATCGCTAAGAACACGGGCTGCACTCCCCCCAAACCCCTCCCACCCCAACTGTGAAGTACACTGACATGCGTCAATAAAGTTTGATTTGATTAGGTGCACAGCCGTCAGGAGAGCACCGGTTCCCCTCCCCCTCCACAGCCCCCCTGTCCCTCCACAGCCCCCCTGTCCATCCCCCTCCTCCCCCTGTCCATCCCCCTCCTCCCCCTGTCCCTCCCCCTGTCCCTCATCCTCCACAGCCCCCCTGTCCCTCCCCCTCCTCCCCCTCCTCCCCCTGTCCCTCCCCCTCCACAGCCCCCCTGTCCCTCCCCCTCCACAGCCCCCTGTCCCTCCCCCTCCACAGCCCCCCTGTCCCTCCCCCTCCTCCCCCTCCTCCCCCTGTCCCTCCCCCTCCACAGCCCCCTGTCCCTCCCCCTCCACAGCCCCCCTGTCCCTCCCCCTCCACAGCCCCCTGTCCCTCCCCCTCCACAGCCCCCCTGTCCCTCCCCCTCCACAGCCCCCCTGTCCCTCCCCCTCCACAGCCCCCCTGTCCCTCCCCCTCCACAGCCCCCTGTCCCTCCCCCTCCACAGCCCCCCTGTCCCTCCCCCTCCACAGCCCCCCTGTCCCTCCCCCTCCACAGCCCCCCTGTCCCTCCCCCTCCACAGCCCCCTGTCCCTCCCCCTCCACAGCCCCCCTGTCCCTCCCCCTCCACAGCCCCCCTGTCCCTCCCCCTCCACAGCCCCCCTGTCCCTCCCCCTCCACAGCCCCCCTGTCCCTCCCCCTCCACAGCCCCCTGTCCCTCCCCCTCCACAGCCCCCCTGTCCCTCCCCCTCCACAGCCCCCTGTCCCTCCCCCTCCACAGCCCCCCTGTCCCTCCCCCTCCACAGCCCCCCTGTCCCTCCCCCTCCACAGCCCCCCTGTCCCTCCCCCTCCACAGCCCCCCTGTCCCTCCCCCTCCACAGCCCCCTGTCCCTCCCCCTCCACAGCCCCCTGTCCCTCCCCCTCCACAGCCCCCCTGTCCCTCCCCCTCCACAGCCCCCTGTCCCTCCCCCTCCACAGCCCCCCTGTCCTGGCTCTTAGACTAGGCCTGCTGGACACCAGACTTCCTGTCTCAGTCTACTGCTAAATGTTGCCCAGCATGTTGTCATTTTCCAAGGTGGCTTTATAGACTTTTGGAAATATGTCTTAAACTTTTTCTTTCTTTTTCCTTTTTTTTTTTGCAGTAAAAGCTGTTTTATCTCACATGATAGAACTAACAGAGATGTAAAGAATAACCAGCATGCATTGTCTTTCCTCAGTTAGTAATGTGACTAACTCCAGTGTTTTTAAAACGACATTCTGGATTACTGTGTGTGAATTGAGGCGATCGTAATGTAACTAATGTCATCTACTCCAGACCTTGATGGTGTGAGATAACATGACTTTCTCTGACGGATGATAGCAGATGTCTTTTTGCCTGATAACTGCATCGCTGCTGTGCTGGGATGAAAGGATAACCTGGTATCACAGATACTAGATCACTTCTAGATACTAGAGGCAGTTCCTGTGCCTCTCCTGTGGAAGGGCAGAAACCTGCAAGAGATCAGATCCACCATGCAGAACCGCCTCTCCATGCAACCAGAAGGCTGCCATGACGATCGCTTAAACCCTGCCTTCAAAAGTGTTTTTTCAAGGATTTAGATCAATGATTATTATTTTTTTTATTTTTATTATTTTGACGTTTTTTTTCCATCCCTATTCAGTTATGTTGTGAGGCCCCGTCAGAGCAGCCGTTGTGGACTGCTGATGTCATGTGATCATGTGATGATGTCATGTGATCATGTGATGATGTCATGTGATCATGTGACGATGTCACGTGATCATGCGACGATGTCACGTGATCATGTGATGATGTCATGTGATCATGAGATGATGTCATGTGATCATGCGACGATGTCACGAGATCATGTGATGATGTCATGTGATCATGCGACAATGTCACGTGATCATGTGATGATGTCATGTGATCATGCAACGATGTCACGTGATCCTGTGATGATATCATGTGATCATGCGACGATGTCATGTGATCATGTGTCGATGTCATGTGATCATGTGGTGATGTCATGTGATCACGTGCTGATGTCATGTGGTCACGTGACGATGTCATGTGATCACGTGCTGATGTCATGTGGTCATGTGATGATGTCACGTGATCATGCGACGATGTCATGTGATCATGTGACGATGTCATGTGATCATGTGTTGATGTCATGTGATCATGTGCTGATGTCATGTGGTCACGTGATGATGTCACGTGATGAGTGAGGGGGCCGCAGGGCCGAGCGCTCCAGTCACATGGCTCTGCCAGACAGCGAGGTTAGACTGCTGCTGCATGCTGGGACAGACAGACAGACGCCCGGTATCCCAGCATGCCCCGGGAGTGGACTGAGAGATCTGGAGATCCCACGTGAGATTCAGCTGTGTGGACTGGCATTGTTTACAAGTCATGACCCGAAGTCACAACTTACCCTAAACTCCACCCCCCCCCCCCACTCCCCTCCCTCCACTCCTCTCACTGACCCCGCCCCCCCTAACCCCCCAGTGTGGCTGAGTAACAGTCACACCCCACCCCAAACGCGCTTCTCCGCCATGGTACGAGGTCTGAACGCCGTCTCTGCTCGGGGCGGGCCCTGGCCACAGCTCCCCAGGGTCTGCGTGTCCCTGGCGTTTCTGTCCTCTAGCTTGCTGCTCCTCTCTGCTTGCTCTGACACCCCTGCTTCCACCCTGTGGGGTTTCACTGGAGCTTTCTGAAACCTAGTATGAGTAACACGAAAGAGACTGGGCCTTGATTATTAACCGTTAACACATGCTACATCAATGACATTCCATCTGTAATGTAAGATAATGGAGAGATTTAGGTTATTCAGCCTTACACAACTGTATGCATGGTGAAGTAAAAATGCATCAAATACAACTGCGACAGAGGTAACTGTTCATGGAGGTTAGAGCGACGGAGGTGACCGTCAGGCGTTCGCGGAGGTTAGAGCGACGGAGGTGACCGTCAGGCGTTCGCGGAGGTTAGAGCGACGGAGGTGACCGTCAGGCGTTCGCGGAGGTTAGAGCGACGGAGGTGACCGTCAGGCGTTCGCGGAGGTTAGAGCGACGGAGGTGACCGTCAGGCGTTCGCGGAGGTTAGAGCGACGGAGGTGACCGTCAGGCGTTCGCGGAGGTTAGAGCGACGGAGGTGACCGTCAGGCGTTCGCGGAGGTTAGAGCGACGGAGGTGACCGTCAGGCGTTCGCGGAGGATAGAGCGACGGAGGTGACCGTCAGGCGTTCGCGGAGGTTAGAGCGACGGAGGTGACCGTCAGGCGTTCGCGGAGGTTAGAGCGACGGAGGTGACCGTCAGGCGTTCGCGGAGGTTAGAGCGACGGAGGTGACCGTCAGGCGTTCGCGGAGGTTAGAGCGACGGAGGTGACCGTCAGGCGTTCGCGGAGGTTAGAGCGACGGAGGTGACCGTCAGGCGTTCGCGGAGGTTAGAGCGACGGAGGTGACCGTCAGGCGTTCGCGGAGGTTAGAGCGACGGAGGTGACCGTCAGGCGTTCGCGGAGGTTAGAGCGACGGAGGTGACCGTCAGGCGTTCGCGGAGGTTAGAGCGACGGAGGTGACCGTCAGGCGTTCGCGGAGGTTAGAGCGACGGAGGTGACCGTCAGGCGTTCGCGGAGGATAGAGCGACGGAGGTGACCGTCAGGCGTTCGCGGAGGTTAGAGCGACGGAGGTGACCGTCAGGCGTTCGCGGAGGTTAGAGCGACGGAGGTGACCGTCAGGCGTTCGCGGAGGTTAGAGCGACTGAGGTGACCGTCAGGTGTTCGCGGAGGTTAGAGCGACGGAGGTGACCGTCAGGTGTTCGCGGAGGTTAGAGCGACGGAGGTGACCGTCAGCATGAGGGGTCAGATGTAGCTCAGGAGAGCCAGTGTGTCCAGGAAGCTCCTCTCAGTCGTGCCCAACAATCTTTTCCAGCTGCAATGTCTGCAAAGCGAGAATACATCTCTGAGACGACAGGGCCCAGCCAGTATGTGTCAGGACCCCCCTGACCCCATCAGCCCCTCAGCCCTGAAACGGCGGCAGGCAGCGCAGGCCAGCCGGCCCATGTCTATGTATGAGACCGGCTCCGGTCTGAAGCCCTGCCTGCTCAAGGGGGAGACCCCGTACCCAGAGGAGGGCCTCCCCACCCTGCAAGCTTTCCCTTCTCATGTAAGTAAAACCTGCAACCCTGCCTCTGCTCTTTCCTCCTTTGGAGTCATGTCTGTCTGTCTCTCTCTCCCTCCACCCTGTCTGTCTGTCTGTCTCTCTCTCCCTCCACCCTGTCTGTCTGTCTGTCTCTCTCCCTCCACCCTGTCTGTCTGTCTGTCTGTCTCTCTCTCCACCCTGTCTGTCTGTCTGTCTCTCTCCCTCCACCCTGTCTGTCTGTCTGTCTCTCCCTCCACCCTGTCTGTCTGTCTGTCTGTCTCTCTCCCTCCACCCTGTCTGTCTGTCTCTCTCCCTCCACCCTGTCTCTCTGTCTGTCTCTCCCTCCACCCTGTCTGTCTGTCTGTCTCTCTCCCTCCACCCTGTCTGTCTGTCTGTCTCTCCCTCCACCCTGTCTGTCTGTCTGTCTGTCTCTCTCCCTCCACCCTGTCTGTCTGTCTCTCTCTCCCTCCACCCTGTCTGTCTCTCTCCCTCCACCCTGTCCGTCTGTCTCTCTCTCCCTCCACCCTGTCTGTCTCTCTCCCTCCACCCTGTCTGTCTCTCTCTCCCTCCACCCTGTCTGTCTGTCTCTCTCCCTCCACCCTGTCTGTCTGTCTCTCTCTCCCTCCACCCTGTCTGTCTCTCTCTCCCTCCACCCTGTCTGTCTCTCTCTCCCTCCACCCTGTCTGTCTGCAACCTTCCTTTCCGTCCATTTTCCTCCGCCCTCCTCTCATTCTTTCGCAACGGGTTTGTCGGATGAAGTAAGCGTAAGGTTATCTCTTGCTGGGAGGTAGTGATCCGCCAGGACAATGCCAAACATGAGTCCCACAGCTAGTCTCACACATCAGTATCACAACGCCTTCATTTGTTACTGGAGTTTTACTGCTGTTACTAGGACTAGGACTACTTTTTTTCTTGTTCAGGTAGATAGTAGGATTATTTTTCTCCCCACCATTGCTCTGATCTAAAGTATTTTAAAGGTTTGTATGTCTTTTCAAATACGCATTAAACAACCCATACAAATGGTTTTTCAGTGTTCGTTTTCTGTCCGTTTAACCAACTAACCGCATCATTCATGACTCAAATATGTTCTCTGTCCTTCATGGTGTTTGGTGTTCTTGTAAATGTGTTTAACTGAATTTTTCTGTCATTTTGAAACGGTTAAAGATACGGTTTACTGTATGCCTGTCTTACGTTTGTGAAATTCCAGCAGGTATGGTAACTATGGAATTATCAAAAGGAGACGTAGCCAGAACATCAAAATATCTGGTGTTATTTAAAGCCTATGGACTTATGGTCATTATCTTGTCGATCACACTTTCGATAATATTTTCATTTTTTACAGTAGCTATTATTTTCTTCAAGTGCTCTCAAAAAATTGTTATCATCACATGGTGAGCCTGTTTTTGAGAGCGTTAACCAGGTTTAATCGAAACATTTTCACACATCTATTGAAAACATTTGATCTGAACCCTTTTCTAGACGGGAAGGGACGCTTTGGTTACCTCCTCTTCATCTCTCCCATCCTTCCCATCCACCTTGTCTTGGTCACCGGACGAAAGTGCTCAAAGGGTTAAGTACCTCCTCACTTGGTCCGTGCCACGCGAGATACAGCCAGTGCAGAGAGCTCCATGCCTTTTGCTGTCGCCCCCTCCCTCCTTCTGTCCCTCCCTGCTCCCCACCTGGACCCTCTGCATGAGCTTCCCCTCCGCCCTGGGTCTTCCTCCTCCTCCTCCTCCTCCTCCAGCTCTCCCCACCAGAGCACCAGAGCGCTCCTCGGTTGTGTCCCCCCCCCCCCGGTCAGTCTCTGCCCTCCGGACGTCTGTCCTCAGCGCGGCTCAGTCACCAGACTGCCCCCCCCCCCCCCCCCCCCCCCGTTTTTTAGGAGAACCTCAAACGAGCCCCGCTCCTCCCTCGCCTCTGACCCCCCCCCCCCCCCCCTCCCCTCCCCCCCACCAGCATGCTGTCACCGCCTCCGTTAACGCCGGCCCTCTCTCCGGTTATCCCGCGTTCCTTGCCGAAGGGATCCTGTTGCGCTCGAGCGGTTAGGCTTTGGCGGGAAAGAAAATGGGTCATGTTGTTGAGCCAGCGGCTGGACTGTGTAGCGTGGCTCTGTGTGTGTGTGTGTGCTCAGTACACAGGAAGAGGATTGTGTTTGGTCTCCAGTGGACTGATAGGGGGACAGGTATGTATTCTGACAGCACCTGCCTCCCCCCTGCCTCTCCTCTCCTCTGACTGGCTGCTGTGTCCTGCAACAAGTAGTTCCCTGTACAGGCGGAGGGATATGCATGATATCTGAGCTGTGCACCAACTCTCCAAATCAGTTCTCACATCTTCAGTCATGAAACTAGGTATAATTGGGAGGTCTTAATGTGTGACTGGAGCTCAATGTTTAGTTGTTCTTTCGTATCGTTTTCACATCATTTAACTGTGAGGAACAGCTGTGTTTGGACTGAAGTTCAATCTTTCGAAATTCTTCCGAAACTGAACTTAATTAGTCTAGTCTGTTCATTATCAGTCCAAACGTGATTATCCTTATACCCCCCCCCCCCCCCCCCCCACCACCACCACTGTTGCTTAATAAAGCCCACATGCCCAGTCTGCTCTCTCAGGAGACTCCCGGTTGTCTTGTAACTTCCACCAGCCTGCAGCAGCTGCCTCTCTGTCAGGGCGCTGGTTAGCTGTTAAATGACCCTGATTGGATCATGTTTTAACTCTGTATAATGTGTTTCAATCCATGAGGATTCGTTATTCATGAGCCAAAAGGCACACTGAGTGGAACGGTGATATTCTGAACCTGGATGACCTCTTTCTACTAACCCTGGCAGTCACTCTTATAAGGCTTCACTTTGACGTCCATATGTGCTTTGCTTTTGGCTAATTTCATGCAAAGTTATCTGCATTTGTTATTCTTGTTGTGGTTTCACATAAACAGTGTCATTACTGTAAAAAAAACATCGAAACCCGACTGAAACCCATTTTGACGTGCACACTTTGCATTGAAATGGTTGCAGCAGCAGCATATCTTACTTCCTGTTTGCGATGTCAGCAACACCAGGGCGTCTCCTAGCAACGTGCGTGACCCCTGTCCCTCTGACCTCTGACCTCAGGCCAGCCGCATGCTGAAGCAGAACAGCGTGCCTGACAGTGACTATGACAACACCACCAACCACACCGACGTGGAGG
>CM059316.1:4565000-4585000 GCA_030340665.1 Neosalanx taihuensis | reverse complement strand
TCAGCACTCTGGTACCCTGGGCGGACAAGCCCCCCTCCCCCCTGCTGGCCCCTGGGCTCCGGCCCCCTGACCCCTCCACCTGGTACTCTGACCTCTGTTCCTGTCTCCCAGGCACAGTGTCTCCCCCCTCTGTGTGTGTGTGTGTTCTGACCCCCACCCCCCCCACCCCCACACACGCCCCACACACCCCACCCCACCTTCACTGACCTGCTGTTGCCTGTTGATTCCACTTTGCCTGTTGACTGTCTTCTTCAGACTAACTGTATTCTCACTCACACTGGTATCGTTTCCGGAGGGTTTCAACATGAACGAATCAGAGCCCTCTTTTCTCGCCTGAAAAAAAACACGATCTAAAAGGAGTTTGTGTTTGGTGTGTTAATCACAGTGAAGTGTCGGTTCTAGAATCTTCCTGCTCTCCCAAGAAGGATAAACTTTCAGCTTCCCTTTAGCTTTAGGGATCTTAAAATGAACGGTTTGTTTTGACTGTTTTCGATGATTGGTTGAGAGCTTCTTACTGGACTGCAGTGCTGTGTGTGGTCGCATCATGTTTGGATCTGCAGTTTGAGGGAGGGTTTAAATTGTGTGCTAGTTTGCATCATCCAGACTCTTAATATAACAGCATGTTGTGGGGGTAACACATTATTATCAGTATATGAGTGATTCTATAATTAGGGTCTTTGGAGCAAACCATTGCTTATTTATAGGGGTTTTATCAATGGGTAACACAGTTGACAGTGATTTCTTGGACACACATAAAGTGAATAATTTCATGTATTTTAATGTTTTAAATACATTTAAAAACAGCTTTATCATGTTTTAATACTTATTTTTGAACAACTAAAGCTGAAATAATATATAAAAACATGTATTTTATTGTTAAATTTTAAGAGCAAACTTGACATTTAAGAATTCGGACAGCACAAACAGCAAATTCCAATATATAATTAGCATTTTTTCCAAAATAAATTATGGAACCTGTTAACTTTTAGTATTAAATGAAAGAGGAATATCATCCAATATCAAATTGGTCATTGTTTGAAATAATGACCAATAATCTTTGGTAAAATTGACAAATACACCCCATGGACTTGAAATACCCCTAATTATAGAATCACTCATATACTGTTCAACAGTTTGAACAGCCATCTCTTATTGATCTTTTTGTTGTTCGTCTTCAGCTTCCTCCCCTGCTCCAAAAGGATCCACGAGGCGGTAACAGAGATGGCCACGCTCTTCCCCAAGGTGAGGGGACAGGCAGGGCATGAGGACCAGCCAAGCTACAGCCTGACGTACAACCAGCGCAGCCTGTATTAACCAGCATGTCTGTTTGTGTGTGTCTGGGATCCTCCCCCCCCCCCCCCCTCCCTCTCCCCCCCCAGAGGCCTCGTTCAGAGACGGTGAGGGCCTCCCTGCGCCTGCTCACCTCCAGCGCCCAGCGCCTGCAGAGCGAGTGTAGGAAGGCCACGCCCCCTGACACCGGCCCGGCGCCCGACATGCAGCTGCTCACCCAGCAGCTCATCCAGTGTGCCTACGACATCGCCAAGGCAGCCAAGCAGCTCGTCACCATAACGACCAAGGAGAACAACAACTGAAGTACATCATCATCATTGCCATCATGCAAGTCCTTCAACATCTCTGATATGTTGTATTATTTTAGCTTGTTTTTAAAGCATTTTATGTTTTTTTTTCCTCATCAGTATTTGTGATTTTTGCATGTGTTCTTTTTTATTTAAAGATAAATGTACAAAATGTTTAAACGTTTGCAATGGTTCTCTTAAAGTATTGGCCAACGCCTGACTTGAGGTCATGTTAGAAGCTGGGCGTTTCAACGATAGATTATTCTGGGAAAGATCAGCCTAATAAAAGCTGAGTTTACAGCGTAGACTGGTGTGGAGGAGCGATCCAGCCCAGTTCTAATCTAATCGCTCCCGTTAGATTCTCGGAAAGATCTCGTCTTCCTTGCTAACCAGGAAGTCCTCCCCTCCTGCTAACCATCCCCCAGTCTGATGCAGGTCCCTCGTCCAGACACAGCGTCACATGCCAGGAGAAATGCTGTTTTACACGTTCTCCAAAGCTAGCTAGCCTAGAGGCAGCGCTGGAAGTAAGCCATGAACCTGCCCAGGGGGGGAAGCCACAGCTCGGAACATACAACCACACTGCATTCGTTTGAGGGTTCAGAAGGGGGGGGTGCAGCTAACATGAAACCCTGTTTATGCACTCTGTATCCCTGCGATGCCAATATGTGTTCCCCTGCCCGCGTGCCACAGCTTCCCCATTTCATATGCACTCAGTGCAGCTAACTGCGTCTGGTTCGCCTGGTAGTGGAGGCAGAAGAGCACCTGTTCCAGAGCTGAATGAGGCTCTTCACCGGCAATATGTTGTTGCTTGTGTTACAGTAGTGTGCCCCCCCCCCCCCCCCCCCCCCCTCTCCTCTCCTCCTCAGACGCTAGACGCAGCACTGTATATGCTCACCTGTGTGTGCTATATTAATGTAGGTATCATGGCAACAGCTAGACATCCCATAGTTAACGGCTGTTTGGGGCGGCTGGCCTGGGGCTGCTGGGAAGCCTGTGTAGAGAAGCCAGGTTGATCAGTCCTGCAGGAACGAGCAGGAAGGTTATCAGGACGGGACTGAGCTCAGTGTCCAACTGGAAATGGGATCAAGGACGATGTGGCCCTCTATGTGGTCCCTCATGTGGCCCTTCATGTGGCCCTCTATGTGGTCCCTCATGTGGCCCTCTATGTGGTCCCTCATGTGGCCCTTCATGTGGCCCTCTATGTGGTCCCTCATGTGGCCCTTCATGTGGCCCTCTATGTGGTCCCTCATGTGGCCCTTCATGTGGCCCTCTATGTGGTCCCTCATGTGGCCCTCTATGTGGTCCCTCATGTGGCCCTTCATGTGGCCCTTCATGTTGTCCCTCATGTGGCCCTTCATGTGGCCCCCTGTACCTCTCTCTGGATTCCAGATACGTTGACGTTTATTACTTCAGGGGTATTCAAGACGAAACATTTTTATTTTCTAAATAAAACTTAATTTATAAGTCTAATCTCATCCCTTGTCCTGTGTGCTGTTTTGTGTGAGGTGCTTGGAAGCATTAAAGGACAGAACACAGTTTAAAAAGCCAGATGGTTTAGACGCTTTTAATTATGAACACATTACAAAAGAATCATAAAAAAAACTAAGTACCCATGTTGAAACGTACCGAGTAGATCAACAACATCAACTTTAGGAAGTTGACATTCAAGTTGTGAAGTTGGAATTTCCTTTTCAAAGCAGAAGTGGCTACGATTTCGTTTACTGATTACGTGTGCAAATACAGCAGCAACAAAAAAAATGGTTTTGAGGGAAAACCCCGCAAAACTGAACACGATGATTGTTACAATTAGCAACAGTGACTGAAGTGGCCCCCTCCTCAGGTCCAGGCAGATCGAGGCCTGCTCCGAACCTGCACAAAACACATGAGGTGAGGAAGAGCAGCACAGAGTGATCCGCTCGCACCCAAAACATTGTTTTCTCACACCCCCCGCAGGCTGCCCCCCCCCTGCTTACCCTGTCTTGGTATCCCTGCTGGGTCATCCTCTGTGTCTCCAGCCTCAGCTCCTCATCCAGCTTCGCCTGGGCTCTCCTCCTCTCCTCCTCCTCCTGCTCCCTCTTGCTCCGCTCCTCCCACTCCTCCTGACGCCTCCGCTCCACCTGCAGAACACCGCCGCACCCCCTCGAATCGGCCTGACGCCCAGCGGAACCCCCCCCCCCCAGTACGGACGCAGTGTGTGTGGAGGTGGCTCACCTGTGCCTGGATCTCCTGCATGCGGGCGGTCCTGAGTCCCTCCTCCACCTCCCTCTCCCGCCGCTCACTCCTCCTCTGTAGCTCCAGCTCCTGGAGGAGCTCCTCGCGTCTCCTCAGGGTCTCCTCCTGCTCCTCACGGTTCTGCCTCACCTTCTGCTCCAGCTGCTGCTGCCTGCCTGCCAGGACCTGCCCGCCACACACACACGGCGCTCAGGGGCGCCCTCGACTGGCAGCTCCAGGAAGGACAGGCTCCTCTCTGCTGGTTCTGGATCTCCAGGATGTGAAAGGCTGGATCAGACACACTCACCTCCTGCATGAGACGCTGCCGAGCTCTGCTCTCTCTCTCCCACTCTGCCTCCCTCTTCTCCCACACGCGCTGGGCCTCCTCCCTGCAGCACACACACACACACACGCGGTCTCATGAACATACACAGCACATACTGCAGCACACACACACACACGTGGTGATGGCAGACTGACCTGTACAGGACATCAAACTCGGCCTCCCTTTGCCTCTCCAGAACCAGCTGCTCCTCGATCACGTGCTTCATCCAGGCAGCATCCGCCACAGCCCGCTCCCGCCGGGCGCTCTCCTGCCTCCGGTCGTCCTGTTCCCCCTCCAGCAGGGTGGCCAGGAACCGGCGGTCTGCCTCCTGGTGGACGACACCGGCAGTGCATTCAGGGACACGGTTGAGATCTACGTTCCGCCTGCCTGTGCAGGAGAACCGTGAGAACGACAGAACGTACCAGTTCCTCCTGGACCTGCTGGGCCCTCCTCTTCAGCTGAGCGCGGTACTGACGCACCAGGAAACGCCTGCAGGAGAACACTCCGCCCGTGAGAACCCTGCCTGGCAGACTGTCATCATCTTCCGGACGTCCCCCCCCCCCCCCCCCCTGTCCCCCGACCCCCCCTCCTTACCCCATTTCGGTTTTCTTTCGGCATTCCTCCACCCGCCTCCTCTCCTCCTCCAGTCTCTCCAGCTCCCAGCTCTGGGACAGCAGAGCCTCCTGCTCCTTCTTAAGACGGTTAGCCTGTCAAAAACACACAAAAAAAAGCCACCGCTGTTTTTAGAACCTCATTCTGGGTTTCTGTTCAGGTCAAGGTGGTTTTTCTCCGTGCTGCTTTGCCATGGTGGTGGGATGGGGAGACTCTTGTCACGTTAGTGGCATCGTATCCACTTTCAGTGCCTTCCTCCTGCTCACCTCCTCCTCTCTCAGCTTCAGCTCCTCCATCTGTCTGCAGAGCTCCTCCGCCCTCTCCCTCTCCTCCTCCTTCCTCCTCTCCTCCTCCCGCCTCATCCTCTCCAGGGCCTCCCGTCTCGTCCGCTCACACTCGCTCTCGAAGCGCCTCTTCTCCTCCTGCTCCACCGCTTCTTTCTACGGGGGTCAGAAAACAGACGGGTGAGTCTCCTGTCTCCTGCCCCTCTACTGAGGCTGCTGGCTGCGCTCCCGTGGCGACCGACGCCATGGAAACTAGTCTGCTTAGAAAAGGGAGATACGTCCTTATCTTGATCAACTCTTACTAACGTTTGTTATGATGATATCCAGTTTGATGCACAGGCATGTGTACACACACACACATACACACACACACATACACACACACACACACAGATAAATTAAAGCTGTTTAAATACTCATGAGCGCTGGTATTAAAGCTCAGTCCTGAGGGTAAAGTTTGCTCCCTCTAGAAGGTCTCAGACTGGTAAGTGATCCAGGCCACCCCCTGGTCCTGTTACCCACCTGCTGCCTGTCCCTCGTCTGCTCCTGCCAGTGGCTCACCACATGATCTTTGTGTAACGCTGACTCAACCTGTTAAACCAAGACGAGACAAAGGAGAGACAAGCAAAGAATGAACCTAACCTGACCTGAACAGTAAAGATACCAACCAGTGTTTGGGACTCTGAGGTCAGGCTGGGAGTCAGGTTCACAGGAGGCATCACCACCAGTTTCCAGATCAAGTGCCCGTGACCAAAATAAATAAAACAACTGGAAAGTCTCGGAGCGTCCGACTCTCCAGACGAACACAGGTAAGATGGGACGCACAGCAGCACAAAGACCGGCTGCAGTCCCTTGCTTTAAGCCGCAGGAGTGGTGTCTGTGTGCTGTGGTCACACGATGGTCTACTGACCTCCCTCAGTTCGGTGTGGTTCTTCTTCCAGTGCTCTCTGAGCAGCTCTTGCGCGAGCTGTGTAGAAATACAGCGCAACAGAGAGG
Organism: Neosalanx taihuensis; assembly: GCA_030340665.1. Lineage (NCBI taxonomy): Eukaryota > Metazoa > Chordata > Actinopteri > Osmeriformes > Salangidae > Neosalanx > Neosalanx taihuensis. The sequence continues at coordinate 4,578,995 of CM059316.1, read as the reverse complement.
TCAGCCTGGTCTGTGCATGAATACCAGGCTGCTCTGTGACTGACAACTGAAATACAGTCAGGACTAAACACCTCTAATCTGTCCTTTTCTGTTCTTCTTTGTGTATGCACTACATTGATGTTGCTTTGATTCAAAGTGACTACTAAATGAGTAAAATGCACAAGTCAACTTAAGATGATTGAATTGCATTGATTCATATTTGGGGGTTTTGTAATTTTTTTTAATTTTTTTTTTACTCTTTTTCTTCGTTCCTCTCGCGCGGTGCGGAGGTCTTCCGTCCGCTCCACCAGCAGCCTGGCCAGGGCGCTCGTGTCCGGGACCATCTTCCGGAGCTCTTCCTCCAGCTGGTCTGTCTCTTCCTGGAGCAGAAGCTTCAGACGTTCCCTTCGTCTCTCCAGGCTCGATCTCTTCTCCTCTCGCAGTCTGTCCCGGTGGTATGCTGACATGCTGGGTGGAGAACGAATAGACACTTGATATTCGGTACTGATGATGATGTAAACCAGTCCTTCTCTAATAGTGGGGCACGCCCCCCCCCTGGGTAATTAAACCAAGCACTTGAAAAACGCCTGGAGAATACGTGAATGCTAGCCTGGAATTGGCTGAGTGAGATAAGATGCTGCCTTTTAAGGACAAGGTTGAAGGTTTGAATCCCAGCCGTTTCGGGGTGAAATTTTAAAGCACAGATTGGAAGTGTCACTTGAAAAACGCCCGGAGAACACGTTTGTGTCAGCCTGGGAATGGCTCAGTGAGGTGAGATGCTGCCTCATAACTCAGAGGTTGGAGGTTCAAATCTCAGCATGAATTTTTTATTTCTCAGATGAATTTTAAAGCAGGTCTTGGAAGAGGCACTTGAAGAACGCCCGGAGAACGTGTTAGTATCAGCCTGGGAACGGCTCAGTGAGTTGAGATGCTGCCTCATGACTACAAGGTTGGAGGTTCCAATCGCAGCATTTAAAAATAAATTTTCAAGCAGGGTTTGGAAGAGGCACTTGAAGAACGCCCGGAGAAAAGGTCTGTTACTGCGGAGAGGCCGTGGCTTAGTGGGTTTGCCGGCTCGTAAACGATGAAGTCAGGTAGACTAACGTCGCTCGGAGTGCCAACTGCGACCGGGGTTCAAGCGCGGGGCACGGCTCTATGGGAGTCCCATGAACCAAGGTTGTCGTGTACATCCTCAAACTTTACTCACTGAGCCACAGAGGATTCTGACATTAAGTAAGACTAACTGTGATTTTACACATATAGGTTGGTTAAATAAATCAGCAATTGGTCTGAGCAAGACTTGAACTAATTTACCTTAAATGATAAATTAAACAATGGCTTTCAGACTTGGTGGCACCCACACTGAGCCATAGAAGGTTACAGCATCATGTCTATGAAATGGCAATGCCCAACTACCAGGTAAAGTGTTTGTAAAGAAACATGTCACGTAGCACAGGTATACAAGTGGGAGGTGCGCCGTTCACTAATTGAAGCGTGGGCACGGGCTATAAACAGGGGCGAGCACTAGTGTTTAGCCTGATGTCTCGTTAGGAGAAATGCGACACCGGTAAGAGACTGTTTCCATTCATTGAGCTGCGGTTTAAGTTAGTTAAATTAGTTGTTTGTTTATGCTATCGCGACGCATATGCTTAATGACTTACTTTGGTTGTGTCTTCGATCATCTTCGAAACATTGTCTTCGATCTAAAGTCTAACGTTGCCGGTTTTATAGTATTCGTGGTTAATGTTTTGAATTGTAGCGCTTTTACTGTCACATTCTATTATTTAGGTTTATAACCTGCAATTTTGTGGCTGTAATCAGTGAACCAGACAACTCGAATTAATCAAATAAATAAAGACCACAAAAGAGTTAACACAACGTGTCATCTCCTGACTGCAGGTTTCGGACCTGGGGGAGAATCTCAAAGAACCGAACACACATGCTTAACCACTCAGCGTACGCACAAAAAGAGGCTGTAAACCTACGCACATTCTAGAGACAGTGGTGAAACTATCATTCGAGAACCTGCATGAATTTGTTGACACAACTGACCATGATACTAACTCAGTGATTCCATGTATAAAGCAGCATATTTCTTCACTGACGGGATTCTTTAAAAAGGAATTCCCTGAAAACAGTTCCCAGTATGACTGGGTGAGAGATCCTTTGAAGGCACCAGCTCCAACTGGTTTTCAGCTCAGTTTCAGCAGCACACTGAGCTTCAAAGTCCAGACACCGAGTAAATCTGAGACTGCCTTCTCTGCTGTTGCTACACTGACGACCAAGTACAGTTCCCAGCTTAACACTGAGCAGGAGCTGAGATGCAGTATCATGCTTCAAACCCTGCTTTGAAAAGCTGTGCACTGCAAAACATGCTAATCGTAGCCATTAATCCTGACATCCTCATTTTAATAAAAAATCTGCACAATTTGTGTCATTCATTTTTGTTTTGTACGTGCTGCTGTTTGCGGATGATATTGATGTTGTCCTGCTTGCTTCATTGAGCCGGGGCAAATGACGCATGCATCTGCTGAAACTGAGTATCCCAGAAAACAGTCGGTGAACCAGCTTACCTCTGCTGGTAAGATTGACGGGAGCTCCACTCGGCTTGTTTACTGCTGCGGACCTTCTGCTCTCTGAAGTACCGGGAGTGCTGCTCCCACTGCTGCCGACACCGGGCCTCCTGTTCCCGCTGCCGCGCCAGTTGGCTCTCCAGTGACCGGGCTCGACTCGGCCACCGGGTCGAGAGCGTTGGCAGAGCCATTAACCTGAAGTTCAGGGTATAACTTCTGAATGGGGCCGATATCACAGTAAATAACCCAGACTGCAGTGATTGAGACAGTAATATCACAGTAAATAACCCTGACTGTAGTGATATAGACAGTAATATCACATTAATAACCCTGACTGCAGTGATAGACAGTAATATCACAGTAAATAACCCTGACTGTAGTGATATAGACAGTAATATCACATTTATAACCCTGACTGCAGTGATAGACAGTAATATCACAGTAAATAACCCTGACTGTAGTGATATAGACAGTAATATCACATTAATAACCCTGACTGCAGTGATAGACAGTAATATCACAGTAATAACCCTGACTGTAGTGATATAGACAGTAATATCACATTAATAACCCTGACTGCAATGATAGACAGTAATATCACAGTAAATAACCCTGACTGTAGTGATATAGACAGTAATATCACATTAATAACCCTGACTGCAGTGATAGACAGTAATATCACAGTAATAACCCTGACTGTAGTGATATAGACAGTAATATCACATTAATAACCCTGACTGCAATGATAGACAGTAATATCACAGTAAATAACCCTGACTGTAGTGATATAGACAGTAATATCACATTAATAACCCTGACTGCAGTGATAGACAGTAATATCACAGTAATAACCCTGACTGTAGTGATATAGACAGTAATATCACATTAATAACCCTGACTGCAGTGATAGACAGTAATATCACAGTAAATAACCCTGACTGTAGTGATATAGACAGTAATATCACATTAATAACCCAGACTGCAGTGATAGACAGTAATATCACAGTAAATAACCCTGACTGCAGTGATAGAGACAGTAATATCACATTAATAACCCTGACTGCAGTGAGAGACAGTAATATCACATTAATAACCCTGACTGCAATGATAGAGACAATAACTATTTCTGTTACAGTAGATGTTACAGTAGATAAGCCCTTTGTCTAACCAGAGCTACCTACATTGGTTACACATCAATGCTTGGTCGCGTATCGATATTTTTATGATATAAAGATCGCTGAATGATTGCTTTAATGTTTTACCGTTTAATGTTGTCGAAGATAACGTCCGTTGTGCTGCTAAAGCTAAACTAGCTGCTTAACAACAACCGCTTCAAATCCTGGTTTCATAGCAACACTTTCTGGATACGCTACGGAGCATCCGGAGGGTCAAACAGAGCTAAACGTCACTGGTGGGGGAAAAAAAAGCAAATGTATTCAAACATCTCGTATTAAGCTATCTGGATGGTGCCAGAACCGTAAAAGTTTTACATCTGGCGTAAACTTTGTATATTTTCTTTAATAAACAGAATGAGAATTCATATTGAATATCAAAAATACTTCTCAGTTGCCTTCTTAAATTCACTTATTACCAATATGTTAAGATGGATCTTCAGGTCATAATCTGTCATATAGGCTATCTTTTATTTTAAACAGAAGTCAAAGTTTCTTCATCTAAATGATGAAATAAAGCTGAACATACTATTATTATTATTATTATTAGGGGTTGTGATGGGTTAAACTGAGGAGAAACATGATTGGTTAAGCTGAGGAGAAACATGATTGGTAAAAATGAGGAGAAGCATGATTGGTTAAGATGAGGAGAAACATGATTGGTTAAGCTAAGGAGAAACATGATTGGTTAAGATAAGTGCCTGGAGGAAACAGGCTGGCAGCAGAGCTCCGGGGTAGTTTAACAAATCTGTGTTTTTAAGAGTGAATTAAAGCCCCATTCCTGCTGTCAGTAGTGCAAAAGTTAGTGTTTAAACTCGGTCAAGATGGCTCTTCTTGTGGAGCATCAATTCAGACAGCTTCCTGCAGATAAAAAGGTGGAAACGAGAGCTTTCTTAGAGTCGGTTTCATATCTTCCGCCATTCTTTGGTAAGTATGTATTGGTAAGTTCATACTGACTCATTTGTGGCTTTAGTTTAGGCATGAATATATCTTAGATAGCGCTGCTTTGTTGTGTTATTATTGTAAATTCTTTCAACCTAGTTATCAAATAACCGAGTTCAAACTCAGATCCGTCTATGATACGGTGTTTTTTTGCTCAGTTGTTGAGATAAAAGTTGAAAATAAATACGAAAATACCACTGCGTTGATCATTGCATGGCTTGAACCATATAAGCGATGAACTTGTCGCTTGAAAAGTGAACGGGCCTTGATTTGTTTCATTAAGACATACACACCCGTAACTGACGCTTATCAAGGGCCAGCTGTTTGATCTTTTTCTTAAACTTTGATTAATAAAAGCAGAGACAAACGTGAGAAGAAATCTGTCACATTCCTCTTGTCAGTTCCATGATATTAAATGTCCCAAAGGATAATCTTTTTTTTGTATCGCATTTCTCTTCATCCATCCCAACCCTCTCGCATGTATAATTGATTTCAATGGCCTCGATTTGAAGTTGTGAAAATTGATTAGCGTGGTGTTGAGTTCCCCAGTCCCATTCACTAGAAGTATGGTGCTTCAGAGCATCTTTGTGTGGCTTCATTCTGTATTAATATGCCAAAGGTTCTCTATTGAACTTGCTACGTGAAACCCATGTAAAGACCCAAGCCTGATATGGACATTAACTTCTTTCCATTTTATACTCATTGTCTCATTTGACCCGAATTTCTTAGCCAACTTTCCTATCAACCATGATCAAGTCAACAGCTACTTATCCCACAGAGTGATCCTAGTCACTGTGTATTAGGCACGGTGTGCCTGCTAATTGTTTATCACAGTGCTGGGAGCTTCTTTTGTGCTCTAAAGCTTCAAGTGGAGCTCTAGATATGAACCGTGCTTTCATTACACTGGCTGGCGTTTCCAAAAGCCACTGTTTGGAGGCACGTGCAGAGCGAGGAGCCCCAGAAACAGGGAGAAACAGTGGTATTGTAGCCAGGTAACAGAGAGGTGAGCGGTGGCCTGTGATAATGAGGGCACCCTGAGGGGATAAATAGATAAAGAGGCAGGCTGCCTTCTAAACGAGCGGAACACCTCTGTAACCAGAGAGGACACCGCTGCCACCCGACAATGGGCACTCTGTCACGAGTGGGTTCCTGTGGAGGCTTGGAAGGTGATGTCTGCCAGCTCTGTTGGTACTCTATCCGGAGCCTTGTGTGGTTCTAGGATGACCCAGGAAGGCACAGGGAAGCCACAGACCGGTCATGACCACCATGGAGCTTCCTGGCATGGTAACCTAACCATAGTTACCACATCATGATTGTCAGGGGGCTCGCGTAGCTTAGCTCGCTGCATAAAATCCCATCTGTCACAGCCCAGTAATTATTCAGTGTGGTGTCCCAACTTGCGGTGCTGAGCTCTGTCAGAAATCTGCGAGGTGTGCTGTACAGTGGCATGTTGTTCAGTAGTTTCCCCATGTTTGTTTAGCACCAGCTTTGTACAGAGTTTACCACATTGAAAACCTCATGTAGGCTGGAGGTCACTCTGGTCTGTAAGGGCTTTACATAGCTGGGAGGAATGTACTCTAACATGAAGCTTACTGTTCATACGGATGCAAGGCTTTAACTTTCACCTCCATGTTTTTTTTCTTCCCCAGATTGTCTTGGTTCCACCATTTTCGCTCCGATCAAGGCAGATGTCGCAGGGAACATCACAGTAAGTGGAGAAACGCATTGCGGAAGGTCAAAGGTTATGGGGGTTGTTGCATGTCCGTAGACAAATATGTTTCTTTTTGTCTTTTTCTGTAGAAGATCAAAGCGGTTTACGACAGCAATCCCAGCAGGTTCAAGACCCTGCAGCAGATCTTAGAGGCAGAGAAGGACATGCATGGATCAGAGTGGCCCAAAGTTGGAGCTACCTTGGCACTAATGTGGCTCAAGAGGTCAAAGGCTATTTACTGACTCTTTCTAAATATTGATTTAAATGTCAATGCACGCTGTCATGGCAACGTCTTTGCTACGTTAAAATTACATTTTTACTTCATTTTTTTTTTTTCTCACCCTCAACAAAGGGGTCTGAAGTTCATCCAGGTACTTCTACAGAGCCTGGTGGACGGAGAGAAGGATGAGAACAACCCCAACCTCATCCGTGTCAACGCCACCAAAGCCTACGAGTTGGCCCTGAAGAAATACCACGGATGGCTGGTCCAGCAGCTCTTTAAGGTCAGACTGGTCTGCCACAAATCTTGGGAAAACCTTTCAAACAAGCTTTCAAAAGCTTTGTTTTAAAGATGGCCGTTCTGCATGTTCGCTGACGAAATCGGTGTTCTCTTTAGGCTGCTGTCTTTGCTGCACCGTACAAGTCTGACTTCCTGAAGGCCCTCTCTAAAGGGCGGGAGGTGAAAGAAGAGGAGTGCCTGGAGAAAGTCCGGCAGTTTCTAGTGAACTTCACAGCCACTGTGGACGCCATCTATGAGATGTACACCAGGATGAATGCCGATCTGGACTACACGGTGTAGTGAGGGGCCCTGGGTCTGCCTCTGCCCTTGGGTCCCTTGGTTCGCATGCCAGGCCATTGGCTTGGAAGGAAAAAGTCCTGAGAAATACCATCTAAAATACGTTTGGGAAATCATATATATTTAATAATCATATTTTATATACACTACCAGACAAAAGTCTAGACACACCCTCTCATTCAAATAATGTGTTCACGTTTTTGACTGGTAGTGTATATTATGACATTGCTTACAAAAACCAGATCAAGCCTTTAAAATATACCATATTTATTCATTTAGCAGACACTTTTATCCAAATCCATATGGTTATATATGCTATGCATCAGTAGCATCAACATGATAATTCAGCAGTCCTCAACTGAAATACTCAGTTATAGAAATGATATTCTATATTTTATGATGACCAAGCTTAGAAACAGTAAATTAGGTGATTTTTGCACTCTGAAGCTGTGCCAGGCAGTCATTTCAACAAATGTAATGCTAGTAACCAAAATCATCATGGAATTCAGGCATCTACAGGGATGAGTCTCTAGGTTAATACTTCCACTGTGGTATTTTCTGGCTACAATTCGTTAAACCATTCAGCCCTAGGATTGGAGGATTTCTCTGGTTAGGAAGATCTATTTTAGGAGGGATCTTGTCTGAGTGCCTTTACCTGCAGTTCTTCATGTTGTTAGTCCTACGATCATGCTGTTAACCAATCACACTCTGTTTCTGAAGTGTCTGTCTGTCTGTCTGTCTGTCTGTCTGTCTGTCTGTCTGTCTGTCTGTCTGACTCATAGGCAGAACACTTGAAACAGTAAGTGAGCACTTTGACAAAATAGAGAGATTGTTGTTCATGGAATAACTGAATGGTTACCGATACCAAAAAAAAAATCTTATATATTTTTTATTTTCATCTCATTACTGTAATCATTGCAATGCTATATTTAATATATTATGTTATGTATTTATTGGAAGTAACTTATCTTTGGAAAAAAACTATTTTGCTAATTGAAATAATTGTATATCTTGTCTAGTTTAGTACTAGTACTAGTCCTGAACATTAACATTCCAGTACCAAGTATTTGTGTGGGTTTAGTAATCATTACATCTAAGTAATGATTGTATGTGTGGAAGTGGTTGATTGATTCCCATCTTGGCTAATATATTACTTGGGTAGATGTTACTTGATTTATAATCAGATTGTGTTTGGTATTGAAATGACCCAAGTGACCTTTTAATAGTAAAGTTATTGGTGTAAGAACGTTTAAGCTGACCTTGTTTAACCAGATCTTTGTTGAATCTCATGGTGTAGTGTGATAACTGAAGTAACTCACCATGGGAGTATTCAGTAGGTATGTCTGTGATCAGGGATTATAAAAGGGTTTTCTCACAATACAGCACAGTAACCTGTCATGCCAGGGGCAGAATACAAGCAAAACCAGTCAGTCGTGTTTAGACAAGTGGAACTTTCAGCAGGTACAGTAACTTGTTTTCACTGGTCTGGTCAATGCTAGCTGGTTCTTCTCTACTCAGTTACTTGAGACGGTTTTCCAGGTGCCTTTGAATGATTTTGTTGTCAGAATGCTGATGTGTTGGTTTAGGATATTTCAACTAGTAACATGTGTATTGATACAGTCTTGTTGAAGTACTGTATTGCAAGGAAATCACCAGAGTAATGTCACAAAACAAGGATAAAGAGTGGAGATTCTAGACTTGTTATTTAAAAGTAGTTTTGCTCTATTACTTCTTTAAGCAGGGGTGTCCAACCCTGGTCCTAGGGAGCAACTGTCCTGAAGGTTTTAGATGTTTCCCTGCTCCAGCACACCTGATTCTAATGAAGGCTCGTTATCCAGCTCTGTGGAAGCCTCATAATGACCATCAATTAGAATCAGGTGTGCTGGAGCAGAGAAACATCTGAAATGGCTCTCTAGGATCCGGATTGGACACCGCTGCCTATAAGAATAAAACAATATATTATAATAACTGATATGCTTAACCCATATATGCACACTATTGGTTTGTTTTGAACACTTAATATATTTCTCCAAAAATATGGTACAATTATTGAATTGTTGTGAAATGGCCTACATAATAGTATTATTTTTTTCTTCTTGATATTGATGTTATAAATGTTTTTAAAATAAAACTATTTAAGATGTTATTTAGTTTCTGTCACTTGTTGTCCACTTGGAGGTGCTGCTGGTTTCAAGATGGCGAGGAAATTCCACAGCATGAATGAACATGTCAAATATGCAATAATAAATCAAAGTTTTTGAACGAAACCAGTGTCATCGTTTCGTGTAACTACTGTAAACCATAAAAAAGAGAGTTTGGGATGGTAATGGAGGTTGTCATTTGAGTAAAAACTAAATTAGTTTCCCAGTCCCCACCCCAGACTCTTATAAAGCGCCTCTTGTTGGGAGGCTGGGCGGGGGTAGGGGACCCAGTCTGGGGACATGAAGGTGAGGAACACCGGTGTAGTCAGCATCAGTGCCAAAGGAATACAAGAACCAGAAACTTGTCGGTTGAGATTTAAAAGTTTAACATAGTTAATAGGATATTTTAAGTGGGTGCATTAGTGCCACTTTCAAAAACTGCGTTTGAACTTTCTCCGTCTGAAACGCGTCTGAAGGTAAAAACAAACCAACTTCACTTTATTTGGGATGAATCTCTCGTTTGCAGTCTTACACCCAATTTACCTGAACAGTGCTTTAAAATAACTTATCAGACCGTTCATGTTTGCTTTAGTTGTTACAATAATAAATAGGGTTGAAGTAACAGCTAAATTCCTATTGACATTTCAAAATATTCAAATCCTGTTTATCGAGTACAGCAGCGGTCAGGTATCTTAAGTTACTTGTTATTGTAATTAACCTTTTGTTTGGACTGATGATCTGATAATATCCAAAATAGTAAATAGAAGGAATCTAGTTTAGTTTTCGAAATGACATTTAATAGACATCTATCTTCATGAATGTGTAAGTGACACTGAAGACTTTATGTTGAAGTCAGATCTTTCCCAGGCAGACCTCTGCTGGTGTGCCTGGATTATCTCACGGTCAGACTGCTGTAAAGGATGTCGCACAATTCCATGGTGACCGCAAAAGGCCAAAACTGTGACAGACCCCCTGTTTCTAAAACTCTCCGGCCACAGTATATTCCCATGATGTCTTCCCAGTTAGGTCTCCTCCTCTCCATGGTTACCTGTGATCTCACTCATTCGACCGCATGACTCATTTGTCTCCTGTGTTGGAAGTTGGGAAGTTTGGAAAAGGAATCCTTCCTTTTGTTCTGTGGTTTTCTCAGCCCCAGACAGTCAGAGTGGAGCTTCATAGAAACCTGGCCTGTGTGTCAGTGACTCATGTGTGTGTGTTTTCCCCCTGGCTGGATCACCGCTGACTGGACAATATCTGGGTCCTCATCTCCACTGCAAGGCTTCAGTTTATCTCAGGCCTTGGTTAGCCATCATTAACTCTAATAAAGGCTCCATGTGCGTTACAATTTCTCACAAGTTTTGTAACAATTGGATGTTCTTGTATAAAAGGGAAAGAAAGACACACTTAACAAGGTGTTGAGTATAGTAAAAGTCTGATAAATCAGACTCGTTTATATTAGTTAACTTTACGCAGCCAAGGAGGTTGTGGTGGAAACTGACACGTTTTGTTGATCCTACCTTTTAGATTTGACAGGTCATGGTTTGGCTCAGTGTGTGTGTGTTGATGCCTCAGGCTAACACACACTGCCATGTGAGGCTTTGCCATTCTAGCAAAGCACAGCCACCCAGGGACAAGCGACAGTTGGCTCCAATTGTCACACACACACACACACACACACACACACACACACACACACACACGCACGCATGAATGGTTTTCTGGGAATTCTGACTTGTTTTACTCTTGTGACTTACAGGACAAGTTCTCTCTCCTCACTTCCTGTTTCCCTCCAAGAAGCTGAAAACGGAATAAAGGGATGAATGAGGTCAGCAAATGTGACGTTTTTTATTAAGTTGATTAAATCGTAATTTTAAAAGTCTGTTGAATACGTGTAGAGCCCCAGTTGACTATCAGTCGTGTTTCACTTACTCATCATTCAAACCACACCTTGTTTACATCTGGCTTCTTTTCTTCAATGTTAACTTTGACCTTTTATTTCCAGACCAACCCAGCAACCAGCCTCCTGAAGAGGTATCGAGTCGCCATGACGAGGGCTGACACCGCTCCCTCCGTCGCCACGGAGAACGGACACTCTCCGGTCCGAGGCGAGGAAGATACGGAGGGCTCGCTGTCCGACTTGGCGGGACTGTTTGACGCCTCTGACGTCCCCCCGGCCCCCCCGGACCAGGGCCCAGACCCCCGGGCTGGGCAGGCGGGGGACGGCAGACCCAACCTGCGGATGAAGTTCCATGGAGCCTTCAAGAAGGGCATCGCCAATCCTATGGACCTGCTGGAGAACAACATGTACGAGTCCCCTGTAGTCCCTGGACCCAAGAAAGCCCCAATGGACTCGCTGTTCGATTACGGCTCGTACAGACAAGGCAACAACCAGAAACGCAGGAAGAAGCTCCCTCGCGGGTGAGAAATGGGCCTCTTAACTCGACCACGTTTACAGTGGACTCAAGCCTCTGTTTACGGAAGCTTCTAGGTTGTAGGGTTTAACTGTCACAAGCTCCGGGGTTAAAGAAGCAGTTGAGATGTGAGTTTCTTTCAGGGGTGAAGCCCACACAGGGGGTTTGCGCAGGCGACTGTTGTCTGTATATCTGTCAAAACAATATCTTAACTTAAAAGTGTCCTTTCACTTTAACTTGGTGAACCATGGTTGTGGAAAAAGTAGCTCATAAATGGGGGAAAAATAAAGAAAAACGTTGCTTTGAATGCTCAGACACAGGTGTGTCTATTGGGGAAGCACACGTACACACGGAGCATTCACGGCCCTCACTGAGACTGCTGTTGTTGTTTTTTTTCTCTCTCTCTCTGGCCGTTAGTGGAGGTATTCAGCCCCAGACACACTGAGCTAACTGTATGGACGTTAGGCAGGACGGGCGCAGACCGGGGAACACCCCGTCGCTGTGTAGCAGTGTGTTCCTTCTGCAGGCTCACTGTAACCTCTCTAAATGTCTCTCCACCGTCACAGGAAGACTGCCATGTCCTGCGATGAGGGACCTGCCGTGTCTGACCCCCCCAAGGTGCTCAAGGAGTTCAACCGCTGCCTCCTGTTCGAGGGCGTGTCCAGGGCCAATCCTGAGTCTCTGGAGGGCCTCCTGGAATACCTGCAGGTTCACGAGAAGAGGCTCACTGACGAGGAGTTCAGAGGTTAGAGGCCAGGGGTGTGAGCCTTCCTCTGTCAGATCCTCTGCCCTGTCGCACAACCACTTTCACATCCAAATGTGGAGGAGAGAGAGAGAGAGAGAGAGTCAAAGAGAAGCAGTAAAAAGTGAAAGATTGAGTCACTAAATAACCAAGTAACATACAACTGGGTCATTCCAGCTGTTACACTCCCAGGAATGTTTGTTGATCATATTGATATATCCAACCAATCTGTGTCTTCCTCTGGAGAATACAGTCAGTGTGTTTCTCCTCACCCGTGACCTCTAACCTCTGCGTTCCGTGGCCTCGGCAGTCCTGTTGATCTTGGCCTGGTCTGCATGAGAGGAGGCCCGGTGTTATCAGAGACATTGTCCTGCTGCGGGCGGGACTGAGGACAGCTTCCTCCAGGGTGGGAGAGAGGGGGGGGGGGGGGGGGGGGTTCTGGGGAGGGGGGGGGGAAGGTGTAACAGGGAGCAGAGAGAAATCACAGCAAACTGTCTTGGTCTTGAAGGAGGTTGTGTTGTGTTCCCCCCTCAGATTAAACAGACAGATGTTAACTCAACCAAGCTCAGCCTAAACAGCTTTGTTAGTCATGACGGGTCGAAAGTAATGTTCACTTCTCCCTCCCTCCCTCCCTCCCTCCCTCCCTCCCTCCCTCCCTCCCTCCCTCCCTCCCTCCCTCCCTCCCTCCCTCCCTCCCTCCCTCCCTCCCTCCCTCCCTCCCTCCCTCCCTCCCTCCCTCCCTCCCTCCCTCCCTCCCTCCCTCCCTCCCTCCCTCCCTTATCTGAGTTATTCAAACTCCTGTCTTCCTCTTCCTCCTCTTACTTCCTTCTTCCTTTTGTCATGTGGTCTCACTCTGATCTCATCCTCATTACACAGTCCACCTGATCTGTTTCCCCTCGATTGTATTCTGATGAATTCCCTTCTCTTGTACATGTATTCATTTAGCAGGCGCTTTTATCCAAAGCGACTTCCGAGAGAGCTTAAATTCCATTACAGTCGTTGGCTCAATCCTGCCGCAAATAAATTCCACGATTCTGATTTTTCCATTCCAGAACCTTCCACCGGTAAGACCTGTCTGCCCAAAGCCCTGCTCAACCTGTATAGTGGCCAGAACAGCACCATCCCCCTGCTGGTGGACATCGCAGAACAGACCGGAAACTTGCGAGAGTTCATAAACACTCCCTTCAGAGACGTGTACTACAGAGGTGGAGCACACAGCACATCACACACACTGTTTTGGTATCAAGGAGGCTGTACCTCGTTCCTCAAGTGCAATCAGTGTATTCCTCTGCGTCTGTGTCTGTGTGTGTGTGTTAACAGGTCAGACAGCCCTCCACATCGCCGTGGAGCGTCGCTGTAAGCAGTACGTGAAGCTGCTGGTGGAGAAGGGGGCAGATGTGCACGCCCAGGCAAGGGGGCGCTTCTTCCAGCCCCGAGACGAGGGAGGCTGCTTCTACTTTGGTGAGGTTCAACCAGAGGAAAACTTTATTAACCTGACGAAAAGACACTCTCAGGTTTTGAACCTGTG
>CM059316.1:4505000-4562500 GCA_030340665.1 Neosalanx taihuensis | reverse complement strand
ACGGATGAGTCCGCTGACGCGTCGCTTCCTCTTCCTCGGCTCCAGGTGTTCCAGCACATCATCCGCAGAGAGATCAAGGACGAGGAGGCGCGTCACCTCTCCAGGAAGTTCAAGGACTGGGCGTACGGCCCGGTGTACTCCTCCCTGTACGACCTGTCCTCCCTGGACACCTGTGGAGAGGAGGTGTCTGTGCTGGAGATCCTGGTCTACAACAGCCGCATCGAGGTGAGGCCTGCTGGGGGGGGGAACCTGGGGCTCAGCTGCTGGATGTGGAGACATCAGTTTTGTTTGTGGTTTGTTGTTGTTGTTGTTGTTGTTGAAAACTCCACTGAGGTATTTGGGTAATTATTATATCATTATAAATATATTATATTATATCAGTGTATTCGGGCGCTGTGTTGTATTAAGTGTGTCACTAACAGAGAGAGACAGGCCGCTTGCTCATAATGTGTGAGGGGGAGGGGAGTCATCGTCAAGGCTACGCTTTGTGACCTCATTTCCTGTTTGTAGAATCGCCATGAGATGCTGGCGGTGGAGCCGATCAATGAGCTGCTGAGGGCCAAGTGGCAGAAGTTCGCGGCGGCCACCTTCTACATCAGCGTGGTGTCCTACCTGGTCACCATGGTCATCTTCACCCTGGTGGCGTACTATCGCCCCACCGAGGGAAAGGTGGGCCGCAGGAAGTGGTCGCCCGATGACGTCACGGTGCCGATAATCGGATGTGTTTACTCATCTCGTTGTGCGTGTCCCTCCTCAGCCTCCGTACGTGTACGTCACCTCCACAGACTACCTGAGGATGGCGGGGGAGGTTGTCACCGTGGCTTCCGGAGTTTTCTTCTTCCTCACCAACGTACGTCTGATCTGACCCCCCGCCCCCACTGTGCTGAGGCTCTTTTGAAGATGTCTTGAAATGTTGTGCCTCGCAGTTCTTGACTCGTCTCGTTATTTTAAAACAGGGATGTTTCTGGTGTTCAAACCATCAGTCACCAGTGTCTGTTGGCATTAAGAATATGTCTCCTCCTCTTCTCTATCTGCAGATTAAAGATCTCTTCCAGAAGAAATGCCCTGGGGTGAACTCCTTATTTATTGATGGCTCCTTTCAACTGCTCGAGAGAGAGAGACCCAGACTGTCACCCTCCTCAGGTCTGCTCTGAACCCTCCTGGGAGACTGGAGGGGTGGGGAGAGGGGGAGCCGGGTGGAGGGGGGGCACAGAGCTGTCTGTTGGGCCACCAGGGACTGGTGAGGAGGAGGGTGACGGAGCGCTGAAGCTTGAGTGTGACACCTGGGCTGTCTGACCGGATGACACATGACAGGACAGGCAGGAGGAAGAGGAGGCAGGAGCCAGGTGACAGTGAGGAAGAGGAGGCAGGAGCCAGGTGACAGTGAGGAAGAGGAGGCAGGAGCCAGGTGACAGTGAGGAAGAGGAGGCAGGAGCCAGGCGACAGTGAGGAAGAGGAGCAGGAGCCAGGTGACAGTGAGGAAGAGGAGGCAGGAGCCAGGTGACAGTGAGGAAGAGGAGGCAGGAGCCAGGCGACAGTGAGGAAGAGGAGCAGGAGCCAGGTGACAGTGAGGAAGAGGAGGCAGGAGCCAGGCGACAGTGAGGAAGAGGAGCAGGAGCCAGGTGACAGTGAGGAAGAGGAGCAGGAGCCAGGTGACAGTGAGGAAGAGGAGCAGGAGGCAGGAGCCAGGTGACAGTGAGGAAGAGGAGCAGGAGGCAGGAGCCAGGTGACAGTGAGGAAGAGGAGCAGGAGGCAGGAGCCAGTGAGGAAGAGGAGGCAGAGCCAGGCGACAGTGAGGAAGAGGAGCAGGAGGCAGGAGCCAGTGGGAAGAGGAGCAGGAGCCAGGCGACAGTGAGAAGAGGAGGCAGGAGCCAGGTGACAGTGAGGAAGAAGAGCAGGGGCCAGGTGACAGTGAGGAAGAGGATCAGGAGGCAGGAGCCAGTGAGGAAGAGGAGCAGGAGGCAGGTGACAGTGAGGAAGAAGAGCAGGAGGCAGGTGACAGTGAGGAAGAGGATCAGGAGGCAGGAGCCAGTGAGGAAGAGGAGCAGGAGCAGGTGACAGTGAGGAAGAGGAGGCAGGAGGCAGGAGCAGGTGACAGTGAGGAAGAGGAGCAACTACGGAACCTTCTCCCTGCATGCCTGCTACAACTAGCTTCTCACTCCTCTTCCCTCTCTCTCCCCCTCTCTCTCTCTCCTCCATGACCTCAGTCACAGGAGGCTGCCTGTGTGTTAATCATCGCAGGTGAGGGAGGCAGTGTGACCGGATGAGCAGAGGGGGACTCTGGGAGATGTAGTCAGCTGGAGACAGCTGCACAGGGGGAACGGAGACCAACAGAATGTAAAGACACAGTTCCCACTCCGCCTTGCTAACCTAAACTCAACTCCAATTACATCCCCTCCACCGTGTGACAGGCCAGCCAATCAGCCGTAAGCTCCTCCGAGGGCAGGGAAGCAGGAAGGAGATGTCACCAGGAGGCTGGATCAGGTGATGTGGAGCGATGGGCCTCATGCTTCCTGAAAGCATGAACATTGCTGAAGGGGAAAAAACAGCATTTTATCATTCGGTGCCATTCGCACCACTTTCCCCCTGTCAAACATGCCATATGTCCCCGTCGCAGGTCGTCCTGCTGGCTTATCGAGTGTGACAGGGCTATTCACACACGCCTCCCAATCAGACACCCACCCCCCCCCCCCCCCCCCCCCCCCTCCCTCCTGCCACCAGCGCACAGTGACGGGCTGTCAGGCAGAGGGCAGTAACCTCTGCAGGGGCCTGGGTGAGAGGGCCAGCCAGCCTGGGGGAGCAGGGCCGAGGGCCAAAGTTGGCTCTGGAGATACACAACCAACCCCACACACACACACCACACACACCACACACACACACGAACGACGCATATACCCGGAAAAAAAAACTATAAAAAAAAACAATTTTTCCATCAAACGCCTATGAATGCACGCACGGCTATGGTATTCAGTGCAGTCTTTAACATCAAAACAGCTCTTTCCTCTGTTAGCAGGCTTCGTAAGGAAGAAAACACAGGTGTTTCAGAACTAAAGCAGTGTTTATCCTCCTGTATGCAGGGGTCAGGGTCAGTGTTTCCCCATCCCACTCGACCATCCCGCCCCCCTCGCACCTTCACGTCAATCTGCGGGTATGGAGGAGGGACATGCAGAGGGTTCAAGCCTCCATCATGCAGGGGACCCAGGCTGGAGGGACTGATTGGGAGCGGGATTGATTCTCCTCCTCCCGTCCCGACTCGGCAGGGGCCGACGTTTCCGTCAAGCGATTACTTCGCGTCTGAATGGCACTTCGGCACTGGGCTTCAGGCACAACCAACCGGCGCTGCGCGAGCTGGAAGACTCCGCGCGCGAGCAATCAAATGGAAAGGGAAGCCAGAGAAGGACACTTATTCCCCCCCCCCCCCCACCGCCCCGCCGCCGACATCCATGGAGGGGCGGGCGAGAGAGCAAGCGGAGAGCGGACAATCGGCATCATCTCATCCCTCCCTTCTTTAGAGAGGATGGATGTGTCACCACAAGTCTTCGGGGGGGGGGGGGGGGGAGAAAGAAGAAAAGAAGAGAGAGAGAAAGAGATGCAAACCATCCTGGCCTCTTCATATATGAAAGGTTTCTGTGAGAAATGATTGCTAATCTATGCAACAAAAAAAAAAGCAATCATTGACTCATTCATAATGCATGAGCATGGAGATAGCAATTTGCGCGCTTTCACGTTATTAGATGTTATCGTGGATGCAGCAGATGAAATATGAACACTCCTACCTGTCCCAACTGTAATTACAAGAGAGCAGTGGTCTAAACACGCACTGGGTGAAGGAGAGAGGCACAGCGAGAGGGAGGGAGGAGAGAGAGAGAGGAGAGGAGAGACAGAGAGACAGAGAGAGAGAGAGAGAGAGGTGAGAGACAGAGAGACAGAGAGAGAGAGAGAGAGAGAGAGAGAGAGAGAGAGAGAGAGAGAGAAAAGAAGAGAGAGAGAGACGAGGGAGAGGGAGAGGAGACAGAGAAAAGGAGACAGCGAGAGAGAGAGAGAGACAGAGACAGAGAGACGAGAGAGAGAGAGAAAGGACAGAGGGAGAGATACAGAGAAAAGAAAGAGAGAGAGACAGAGGGAGAGAGAGAGAGAGAGAGAGAGAGAGGAGACAGAGAGAATAAATAATAATAAGATAGTGAGAGCACCCTGGCAATTACAGCTCAGAGCAGCATCCTAGCAGGACATGATGGGGCTGGAAGTGTTTGTTGTTGATGGTCCTCAGCCGTTAAAGACGTACGTTGACTGTTCACTAATTTGTCATATCTGGCGAGATTATTACCACTCCAAATTCCCAAAATTGGCTGCAATCCCAAGGAAAATGATGAGCCTAATTCCAATTCAAAGGCAGCTCAATGTAGGAATGTTAGATAAGATGACTCTCAAATGAATGCAAATCTAATTTCATTTAGGATATTTCTGTTCTTCATGAACCTAAAAGTAATTTCACTTACTTCTATGCAGGGTTCTCCTCTACTGAGGAATACGGCTTAACTAAGAATTTGCATTCCTATTTGAATAAACTGACTCGATTAATAAATGCAATAAATTATAAATGTACGACTGTTTTCTGATTGAAGTCACATAACGGTGAGATCAAAGAAAGAAAGTTGGAATAGATTTTTTTTTTTAATATGCCTGCACCACTTATCCCAAATATATGACAACATCTTACAATGCTGTCTCAGTCCCAGCAACAGACAGGCCACCGCTTCAGAGAGGAAGTGACGTCACAGCTCCCAGCTTCTGTTCTCTCCTCGTTCTTCTAAGGGCCATGGCCACGCCTCCTTCCTGCCCCCCCCCCCCCCCCCCCCCCCCCCCCCCCCCGCTTCTCAAACGTCAACGTCAGTGGTGTCTGAATCCCACCTGAAAGCCAGATTTCATGCCTCTATTCAGAGGAACTTTGCCACGAGGATTCGCTCTTCGAAACGGCGCCCAGCAGCGACGAGGGCCGAGAGAAGAAAAATCAATGAGGGCTCTTCAAAGGCAACAAGAAAAAGCCGAGCCTCGGCCTCGCAATTAAACAAGAGAGGCTGGAGGCTGGCGGGGAGAACGCGCTGCTGTGCAGGTGCCCTCCACTTCACCGAACCAATTACAGGATCAATACGATGACACGATACGATCCCCTCCATGGAAGATGTGAGGCGAGCCCAGCCTACCCGTGCCACAGTGTGTGTGTTTCAAAGCCTCGCATGTTAACAGGGTCTAGATGAAGCGTGTTTCCCGCGTACCGCCCTGCAAACCCCCCCCCCGAGCACTCCCTCGCAGCGCAGAATAGACCCCTCCCCCCCCCCGGCTTTTCAGAATCAATTCGATTCCCTTCATGGATCCCGATGAGAGGGGGGGAGGGGGGGAGGAAGGGGGGGGGGGGTGTGATCTGATGTCACCTTCAAAGTGCGAGCTACAAAGTATAAAACAGGACGAGACTTTGCACTTTTCAGACTGGACGTGGGCTGTTCTGTCACCCACCCCCCTCCACCCCCCCCCCCCCCCCCCCGCTAGCTTTAATGGGGTCAGAAGGCCCCTGCGTTCACCACGGAACCCCCCCCCCCCCACACACACACACACCTCCCCCCCCACTTCCCAAAAGGGCAAAGTCTCACAGCAAGAGGGTCACAGCGCCCATCGTGATTGAAAAACTCTGCAGGCTGAACCGGGGGTGGTGGGGATGGGGGTGAGTGAGTGTGTGAGTGTGTGTGATTGTCTGTGTGACTGTGTGTGTGTGAGTGTGTGAGTGTCTGTGTGTGTGAGTGTGTGTGTGTGTGAGTGTGTGACTGTGTGACTGTGTGTGTGTGTGTGAGTGTGTGTGTGAGTGTGTGTGACTGTGTGACTGTGTGTGTGAGTGTGTGTGTGAGTGTGTGTGACTGTGTGTCTGTGAGTGTGTGTGACGGTGTGACTGTGTGTGTGAGTGTGGTGTGTGAGTGTGTGTGACTGTGTGTCTGTGAGTGTGTGTGACTGTGTGTCTGTGTGTGACTGTGTGTCTGTGTGTGTGTGTGAGTGAGTGTGTGTGAGTGTGTGAGTGTGAGTGTGTGTGTGAGTGTGTGTGTGTGAGTGTGTGTGACTGTGTGTCTGTGTGTGACTGTGTGTCTGTGTGTGTGTGTGTGAGTGTGTGTGAGTGTGTGTGAGTGTGAGTGTGTGTGTGTGTGTGTGTGTGTGTGTGTGTGTGTGTGTGTGTGTGCTGTTGTGTGTGTGTGTGTGTGTGTGTGTGTGTGTGTGTGTGTGGGGGGCGGGGGGGCTCTGTGCCTGAGCCACTGTGCGGGGGCTGGATGGGAGAGGGAAATGATGCCTGTGGTCCTGTGCCCCGCTGAGACCACACACACACACACACACACACACACACACACACCCTCTGTCGTTTCACCAGAGTTCCACTCAGCCAGACAGTGATCTCATCATCTCTCCTGCTAACTAGGCACATCTAAGCACTGAGCACACACACACACATGCAGCCTGGACGGAGGAATGTTCCAGAGTCCCACATGTCTTGAGGGGACCCAGCCAGACCCCACAGGTGACAGTGGCTCCACAGTCACGTCCAGCTCTGGTCAAGCTAACGAGTCCTGACATCCATCTCATCAAGAGAGAGCAGAGCCATTCTGCCAGCGTCGTCCTGATGGCCGCCCGTCTAAACACACAACACTGAACATTTCATTACCGTCGCATGAGCGACAGGATCCTATCACCCTGCATTCAGACAGATACTTCAGCGCTTTCAGGAAACAAACAAATATGGCACCAGAGTGTGTTCTGTGTTGTCCCTCCTCCAGGACGCCACACACTAACAGTCTCCCCCCCCATCCTGGACCCTCTCTCCCCCCATCCTGGACCCTCTCTCCCCCCATCCTGGACCCTCTCTCCCCCCATCTGGAACCTCTCTCCCCCCCATCTGTACCCTCTCTCCCCCCCCATCCTGGACCCTCTCTCCCCCCCCATCCTGGACCCTCTCTCCCCCCCCCCATCCTGGACCCTCTCTCTCCCCCCCATCCTGGACCCCTCTCTCCCCCCCATCCCTGGACCCTCTCTCCCCCCATCCTGGACCCTCTCTCCCCCCCCATCCTGGACCCTCTCTCCCCCCATCCTGGACCCTCTCTCCCCTCACCCTGGACCCTCTCTCTGCCCCATCCTGGACCCTCTCTCCCCCCCCATCCTGGACCCTCTCTCCCCCCCATCCTGGACCCTCTCTCCCCCCATCCTGGACCCTCTCTCCCCTCACCCTGGACCCTCTCTTCCCCCCCATCCTGGACCCTCTCTCCCCCCCCATCCTGGACCCTCTCTCCCCCCCATCCTGGACCCTCTCTCCCCCCCATCCTGGACCCTCTCTCCCCCCCATCCTGGACCCTCTTCTCCCCCCCCCATCCTGGACCCTCTCTCCCCCCCCAATCCTGGACCCTCTCTCCCCTCACCCTGGACCCTCTCTTCCCCCATCCTGGACCCTCTCTCCCCCCCATCCTGGACCCTCTCTCCCCCCCATCCTGGACCTCTCTCCCCCCATCCTGGACCCTCTCTCCCCCCCACCCTGGACCCTCTCTCCCCCCCCATCCTGGACCCTCTCTCCCCCCCCATCCTGGACCCTCTCTCCCCCCCATCCTGGACCCTCTCTCCCCACCATCCTGGACCCTCTCTCCCCCCATCCTGGACCCTCTCTCCCCTCACCCTGGACCCTCTCTCCCCCCATCCTGGACCCTCTCTCCCCCCCATCCTGGACCCTCTCTCCCCCCCATCCTGGACCCTCTCTCCCCCCCATCCTGGACCCTCTCTCCCCCATCCTGGACCCTCTCTCCCCCCCATCCTGGACCCTCTCTCCCCCCCATCCTGGACCCTCTCTCCCCTGCTCTCCCTCCCTGGGATCTGAGGCAGCGGAAGGGGGCCTCCTCAGGAGCTACTCATCAGAGCAGAAAACCAACCAGCGCTGACGTCGATTCAAAAAAAAGAATAAAAATACCATCTGTGCCTCGCAGGGGGAACAAGGAGAGAACAGAAAGAGATGGAGAGTGTGTGTGTGTGTGTGTGTGTGTGTGTGTGTGAGAGAGAGACAGGCTTCAAATGAAACTCTCCATCTTGTCACCCTCTCGTCAGTGCATCTCCATTGAAAGCGCAGTGGTAATTAAATTCCAGAGGTCAGGGGGTGACTGTGTCATGTTCTGCCCTGACAGGGAGGACCGCCACAGCTCATGAGGACAGGGAGGGGGGGGGACACACGCACCACCCACCACCAGAGGGGTCCTTCAGTCATGCTGGGGGGGGGGGATTCAATTTATACCTTTACAGGGCCATTTATTACTCACATGCATCTAAACTGACCTTTCCCCTAATGAGATTCAAAAAAAGATTCCACACGACTGCAGAAAGTTCTGGAACGCTTAGGGGCGTGGACGTCCGAGTAAGAAACGGTCTGAGGATGGACTGAGCGCTGCGCGGCGTGTGTGTGTGTGTGTCAGCGCGGATGAAAGCATGACTCCAGAGGAGGACACTGGGAGCTGTTGATCCACATTAGAGAAGGTAATCCACAGCATCCCTGAAAGGACATCCACTTTCAGCCCCCCCCCCCCCTTACTCAGCCCCCTCCCTTTCTCAGCTTCCCCCTCTCTCAGCCTCCCCCTCTCACCCTCCCTCTCTCTCAGCCTCCCCCTTCTCTCCCTCCCTCTCTCAGCCTCCCCCTTCTCTCCCAGTCCCTACCTCTTTCTCTCTCAGCCCTACAGCATTTCTCAAAGACCCAAGTCAGGCCTACTTACCTAGTTACAACCCACCCACACACTCACACACTCACACACACGTACACCATGTTACCTAATTAACCCTCTCTTCACACACACACACACACACACACACACACACACACACACACACCATGTTACCTAATTAACCATCTCTACACACACACACACATGTTACCTAATTAACCCTCTCTACACACACACACACACACACACACACACCATGTTACCTAATTAACACTCTCTACACACACACACATACACACACACACACACACACACACACACACACACCATGTTACCTAATTACCCCTCTCTACATACACACACACACACACACACACACACACACACACGCCATGTTCCCTAATTAACCCCCTCCACACACACACACACACACACACACACGTAACAGTTTTAATCCACCCTCACATATTCACACACACATATAGACCCACATTCCAACACACACATTAGTCAATAATGTGCATTCTTTGTAAATGTGGTTTATATACGACATTTCTGTCGGTACACAGCTGGCGGTCCATTTGTTCTTGACAGACTTATTTATTTTGGGAAACAAACACAAACAAAATGTTCATATGCAGATGGATTGAAAGCAGTAAATAGCAGCCAGGGGCTGGTCAACACTCAGACAGTAGTTCACATCCAGAATGTGTTCTTCAGACACGAGACACGGGATCTCGTCTGCACAGCTACAGTTATCAGATAAAGTTATGCAGCACAAAGCACAATGTCTGCTTGGAGATAAAGTACAACCTTAAAATGAATTCGTAATCTCGTATTAAATCCATAAGAACTCTAGTCCGATTTTGGTGGGGTTGGTGTGGATTACTGGTCATTTGCTGCCACCTACTGGACAAAGAAAAACATTGCATTCACAGAATCGCTTATTTATCCAGGGAAGGATCACGTCCCACCCTTCCTAAAACAGAACGACGTCAAACTCTGAGACATCAGGAAGGCAGAGCACAACGCCTAATCCTTCTGAACTACAAAACATTTTATTACAACAAGAAGAAGAACAAAAATAAAACTACAGAAGGTGTCATTCCTTCAGTCTAAACCATGAGATGAGCCCTGCTGTATCCAAAGGATCTGAGCTGGTCCTCTGTCCCAAAGGAAGCATCTTAGTAACCCCCAGACTGAGCCTACAGGCCCCCTCTCCCTCCCTCCCTCCCCCCCCTCCCCCCCTCCCTCCCTCTCCCTCCCTCCCCCCCCTCCCCCCCTCCCCCCCCCCTCCCTCTCCCTCCTCCCTCCCTCCCTCCCTCCCTCCCTCCCTCCCTCCCTCCCTCCCTCCCTCCCTCCCCCCCCCTCCCTCCCTCCCTCCCCAGGTGCTGTGTGTCCTCTGTGCGTCAGTGCAGCAGCAGCAGCTCCAGAGGCCTCCCTCTTCACTGAGTCAGCAGCGTGCCACAGCACCCCTGGACCGCCCAGGCTGGTCTCCCAGCAGTCATATCACAAGCCTGCAGCTCCTCAATCGTGCTCTGGACCACCGAGCTGGCCGTGTCTGCGCGCACACACACACACGCACACGCACGTTTGTACGTTCACGCAAAACACAAAAACACACCCCCCCCCCCCCCCTCCAAAACAAAGACAGCACTGTGAGTTCTGCAACAGAGCCAAACAGCAGGATTCTATAGCAGGTAAACAAACTGGATCTGTCAAGTGGGGCGCTCGTCTCAAGGAGCAGATGAAGTCCCATGATGCTCTGCATGTTCCAGCAGAGACTGACCATTTAGGATCTCAGGATTTCAAGACAAGCATCAAAGCAGGGCAGCCCTTAAGGAGAACCTGATCATAGAGCAGGTATGGCTGAAATATAAGCCAAGAAGCCTGTTGAACCTTTAACACTGGGAGCTATGGAAGCAGCCTTACTAACAGACAGACCGGGGAAGGAACTTTGTAAACATCTGCCAAACGCAAAACAGCGACACGAAAAACATCACATGGTTAGGGGTTGATATTTAAGGAGGTCTTCGGCTCGTTAAGATTCTGTGAGTTCAAGACTGCAGGCATAAACAGAAGCAGCAAAATCAAATTTATAATGGAGCATTTAAGTTTGAGCATTTAAAATGTGAGCACTGAAGTTCCCAACCTGTTTGTTGTGTGTGTGTGTGTGTGTGTGTGTGTGTGTGTGTGTGTGTGTGTGTGTGTGTGTGTGTGTGTGTGTGAGGGAGTACAAGAGCGAGAGAGACAGGGAGTGAAATTGAGAGAGAGAAGTGAATACAGTCCGTCCGTGTCCCCCCCCCCCCCTCCTGTCAGTCTGCGCTGATTCAAGGTGACAGGAGGGGAAAGAGTCCCTGAGAGTCTCCAGGGAGACGCTGTGTGTCAGCAGCGTATCATCACCCACACACAGCCTGTCCCCTACACCTCTCCCCTTAATGGGCTCAGCATAATGGGGAGTGACAAGCTGGCTGAACACACACACACACCTTGATGTGAACACAACACACACACCGTCAACACACTCCTTACCTTCTCTGCTTTTGCTCAGGGCAGACGGGAAAAGAGACGAGCGGAGGAGACGAGCGGAGGAGACGAGCGGAGGAGACGAGCGAGGAGACGAGCGGAGGAGACGAGCGGAGGAGACGAGCGGAGGAGACGAGCGGAGGAGACGAGCGGAGGAGACGAGCGGAGGAGACGAGCGGAGGAGACGAGCGGAGGAGACGAGCGGAGGAGACGAGCAGGGGTTTTTGAGGCAAGTGGACGGAGCTTGCAGCTAACTTTTTCCTCGTACGACCGATTAGGCCGCTAGCACACACACCTTGATGTGAACACAACACACACACCGTCAACACACTCCTTACCTTCTCCGCTTCTGCTCACTGCTGACGGGGAGGAGACGAAGGAGGAGACGAGGGAGGAGACGAGCGAGGAGACGAGCGGAGGAGACGAGCGAGGAGACGAACGGGGGAGACGAGCTAGGAGACGAGCGAGGAGGCGAGCGGAGGAGACGAGCGGAGGAGACGAACGAGGAGGCGAGCGAGGAGACGAGCGGAGGAGACGAACGAGGAGGCGAGCGAGGAGACGAGCGGAGGAGACGAACGAGGAGACTATGGAGGGGCTTGAGGCAAGTTGGACAGAGCTCGCAACTAACTTTTTCCTGGTACGACCGATTGTGCCGTTAGTGTTGTTGCTTTATTGTTCGGTAGACTACTGTCCGTCGAAGACTCCCCTTAAATTTGTAAAGTGTTCAGCTGAACGCTCTTATAGCTCTTCCCTTGGCACTTAATGGCTCTCATGATGTATGTTTCATAATCTATAAACCTGCTATGTTTGGGGTCTATCAGGTTGCTATGCTCATTGAGCAATGCTCTTTTGTGAAGCTCTCTCTTGTAAGTCGCTTTGGATAAAAGCGTCTGCTAAATGAATAAATGTAAATGTGCCGGAGTGCAAAATGAAAGACATTTGGCCGTGGGTCTTAGCTGTATGTGACACTATTTACCACAACAGCGCACAACAGCACAACAGCGTGAATTTCAATGTGAATAAACACACAGTTAGAATACACCGTTTACTATCTTATGTGATGGTGAAGCTAGGTGCAATGTTGTGGCTTTATTCAAGTTTGTATCAGTTCTACATCCACATTATGGTGAAGTTCCTGACGAGCGTCCCAGTGGAGAGCTAGCAGGGGGATCTGCCTCCTGACCCTAACCCCTGTGAGGTGAGTGTGAGGCGGGTACCTGGTCTGAGCAGCGTGATGCCACAGCCCCCTCCCCCAGCGCCGGTCAGCTTGCTGTGCAGACCCCTGGCCAGGGTGAGCCGACACAGGGTGTCCAGGGCTGGGTGGCCCACCCCCATCACATTCAAGTGGTGCTGGTTGATGTCAATCAACTCCTGTAGCCAATAAGGAGAAGCACCTTGGTCAACTACGCTCCCAGCTGAGCTTCCTCAGGTGACAACATCACCTCCGGAGTGAAGATGCAGGGGTCAGGACGTGGGAGAGGGAGAGGGCTACCTCCAGAATGCTGTAGTGCTCAGCTGCGGAGGAGGCACTGGCCATGTCTGCCAAGGTCTGCGCACACGTACAGGAAACAGCATCCACAGACTCCAGCACTGGAGTGATGACTGAGGGGAACTACAGGCGACAGAGCAACACAGAAGCAGTTACTCCACAACAACACTTCAGAGCGAGCGCGTTCCATCGAACCGATTCTGAGGATCACTAACCGTGACTGCCCTGATTGAAACGCTCCGCTCACGATGCTGAGAGTGTGACACTACAGCCCCCCCCCCCCCCCCCCCCCCCCTGCCCCCCGCCCCCGTCCCTCAGAACCGGAAAAACACCTGCTGGCGTTGTCAAGGCGACGGCACGCAGGGGCGCGGGCTGAGAGCATCATTTCCATGTTTTATGAAGGTGCACAGCCAGCCCGAACCCCCCCCCCCTCCCCCCCACCCCCTCCTCCTCACAAGCACCGGCCATTACATTAATTACAGAGGAGAGGGCCGTCACACAAAGGGACCAGCAGCCATTTAGCACCTTGTTAAGTTTGTCCTTCACTCCAGCAACGAGGACCTTGGTGCTGCGAGGGACTTTAGTGTTGGTGAGTAAGATCCTGAGCACAGGGACCCTGGAGGGGGGAAACAGACCGTGACTCAGCAACATCACAGTTAGGAGTGTTTCTGTGACCCAGGATGGAGCCCCTCAGACTGGGACTGTCCATCTAGACTGAGCCCCACTCAGAGAGATCGCTCAGCACAGTGGGAGGAGAGGGCGGTGAAGGGTGCTGGGTTAGGTACCTGCTCAGGGGTACGATCTTCCCACAGTGGTACCTCAGAATGCCCCCTGGAAGAAGGCCAAAACACAGTTAGAAATAGACATGGAGCGATTTGATGCTTACTGTTTGGCTTATGTGTGTGTATGTGGAGTATGTGTATGTGTGTGTGTGTGTGTGTGTGTGTGTGTGTGTGTGTGTGTGTGTGTGTGTGTGTGTGTGTGTGTGTGTGTGTGTGTGTGTGTAGAGTGTGTGTGCAGTGTTACCCCATGTCCCTACAGCGTTGTCCACCCCTGAGGGGTTTCCATGAATCATCCTCTCACCCTGGAACGCCCACCTGTTGATGAGCTGCAGGTCATCCTCCTCCCACCTGCCGGCACACACACCCACGCACACCCACACACACACACACGCACGCACACACACACACACATACACGCACGCACGTAAGTGACACACACCAGCCACTTTCTGATCACCCTATCAGTGAGTCCCTCTGGTCACCTGTCTGTGTCCTGATTGGCCGGGGGGCAGGGTAGGTCTCCGCTGGCACACAGCAGCGCTGCAGCCAGGCACACAGAGAAGGCAGCGCTGGAGCCCAGGCCCGCTCCTGTGGGCAGCTCCGACCACACTGCCACCGTCAGGCTGGGCAGCTCGCTGCATGGAGCCCACAAACACACACACATCAATACCAAAGCACCACCCTGTGCTTGCTTGTCACCGTAGCAACTGTTGCTCGTAGCAGCCGCCTATTTTGGTTTCAGCCTAATTAGACAAGCTGGAGGAGACAGGAAGAGACACAGCTTTGCTTTCCATTAGGACCGGCTAGCCTTCTTACATGTGATTGAAGCCTGAACCAGCAAGCTGTGAAGAGCTGGAGGCAGCTGGCGTTTAAGCAGTCAGGAGGAGAGCTGAAACCTGGCTGCTCCCCACTCCTCTCCCCCCCCCCTCCTCCTCCCCCCCTCTCCCCCTGAGGGACAAACACATCCAGACTGCTTAGGGAAGTGCTTCTATGCGGCCTCACTGCCAGACTCACTGCCATGATTACCACCTCCACCTCCACACTGCTGATGCCCCCTGCTGGTCCACACACCGGCCCCTCCTCACCCACACAGAGGCTGCCAACTAGGGACTCCCTGTTGTCTACAGTGTTGGCTCTGTGGATTGCCTTAATGACTGTGTGTGTTATGTATGAGGCTGAGGTGTCTGATGTGATGGAGCTCTTACCCTGGTCCTGCAAACACACACAGGTAGATGTAGAGGAAGGCCAGTACGGCCATGCTGCGGGTGTCCAGGCTCCCGTTTGAGACTCCAACAAAGACACGCAGTCTGCTGAGCAGCTCAGCGTTCAGCTCGTTCAGGCTCTTCAGATCAGCTGTGGATCACAGTGACAGAGCAGCATTGACGACCTGGTATCTGATGAATGCGTGTTCATCTACCATGATCATCCTCAGTGGATCAGCAGGGATCCTCACTTCATACATAATAGTCTGGTATGGTCATTTGGACAGTCATTCCCGCTCAAAACTCCAACGAATCATCAATAAATCCTCCATGATCACTGGCCACACACCCCCATCCATAGACACCTTATATCAGAGACGCATCACTCAGCGAGCACCTCTGACACCTCACATCCTGACCACCATCTCTTCACACTTATGCCCTCCGGAAGGCGGTACAGGTCAATGAAAACAAAATCTGTCAGATTTAAAAATAGCTTCTTTCCAAAAGCTATCAGGACTTTAAACGACTCACTGGTTTGATGTAACCTGTATAAATGTGTGCTCCTGTTGTTGTTGTTGTTATTGTTGTTGATGTGTTGTTGTTTTTTTTTCTGTTGCTGTTCAAATGGAACCTGACACATGAGAGATGTGAGCTTAACTGCTGTATCGAAAACAAATTCCACCAACTATGTTGTGTGGCCTTCAATAAATGAGTCGAATTGAATCCTCTTGACGTCACTCACCATCACAGTCTGGGATGAGCTGCTGCAGTTCGGACACATCCCAGCTCAGGAAGGTGTCGATGTTTAAGAGGTTGATGGACACTTTGCCGTTGGATGTGGCCCGCAAACGTAAATATGTCCGCAGGTTTAAACTCACCGCCAGAGCCACCTGGATAGAAGGACAGATATCATGTCTCAGTTCTAGTTTCAGTCTAGTTTTTTTTTTTATTGAATTGAATTGAAAATCCTTTATTAGTTGTTTATTATTTATTCGTTTTTGTTGAAGATACCAGCCTCGTCTTAAATGAGCACCACCAAATACCAACACCGTGACGTCATCCTCCTAAAGCCAAGTTCTGTAAGGGTTCCTCAGGGTTCCACCCTCTATAGAACACTGGTACTGTGTCTTTGGTTAATAGAGAGGACAGTACCGGTGCTTACCTTGCCATGCACCACAGCATGCTCCCCGTGGAGGATGGCTTTCCCCGGGGCAGACACGAAGCACTCCTCCACCTGCATGTCAACCCTACTGTCTGTCACACAAGCAGAGCAGGGCTGTTGTGTTAGCGGCTTCACAAGTTTATAAACCCGGCTGGTAAACATAAACTAACATCCGGCAGTTAGCTAGCAGGTTAGCCATACGCAGAAAAGGCTTCATTCAGTGAATATTTAGAATATTTTCAAATAGTTTTCATATAATTAATAATAATGGAAATAATTTCTTACCGGTGCACGCGGGTGACAAAACCGTTAAATCTCATTATCTGCAGCTTCTCGGTTGTGAAGGAAGTTTTGACAGCTGGTTGTCAACACAACCGCGCCAAGCACGCCCTCATCTGCTTCAACCAATCAGCGCTCGAAGTCATAGTACATGTTCTACCTTATCCAATCAGCATTGAGATTTCTCTCTCGTGCCATTGGTCGTGTGATGAAGAGACCGCCCTCAATCTACGGGTCCACCGGAGAGACAAAAAACACGATCGCTTATTTTGGTTTCTATCTTCATGTTCTTAGATAAATTAATCTAAACATGGCTTCATTGATGACCAAACAGGCTCATTTTCGTTGTATTTTAGCGACAGGGAAATGTCTAAGTGCAAATAGGACAAATATATTATTCGGATCACAACGAAGGTGGAGTGGTATATTATCTTTCTATACTATCATGTCTACATGCCTTACATTGCTTAGCTAACTTGCTATGGTTAAGGTTATTGTGTTTACAAGCTCTGGCTCTGCACGGTTTACTTTTAGATGCACTGTTGTCAGTTTCTAAAACAGCACAGTAGTTAAAGCCTCAGATTAACTCTGCATTACCTCCCCCCAGCTATGCCAAGGAAGGAGACAGTAAGATCCCCAAAATATACACAAAAACTGGAGACAAAGGTGGGTTTAAAGGCTGTGAGGCACTGGTGCTTATTGTCACCCTTGTACTGAATGAAGCTGGCTTCATCGTCTCACCCTGTCGTAGGTTTCTCCAGCACGTTCACCGGAGAGAGAAGACCTAAGGAGGATCATGTGTTCGAAGCACTGGGAGCAACAGATGAACTGGCGTCAGCCATTGGGTTAGTTAGTACAACACTAATGACGTCTTGACCCATGACCTTTGCCATTCTAAAGGGTAGTTAGTTCATGCATCTCTGACGCATCTCTGCAGCTTGGCCAGAGAGTTCTGCCTTGACAAGGGTCACACATTCACAGACCAGCTTGACAAGGTCAGAGTTCAGTGGACTTTGGACAATTGATTAAACAAATATACTATTGTACTTAGAACATGGTGCTTGTTTCATTCCATGTTTTCTCCCTCACCCCACAGATTCAATGCGTGTTACAAGACGTGGGATCAAATATAGCCACACCTCGGTCATCGGCCAGAGAAAGTCACATAAGTATGAGAAGGATCGTGTCATAACATCCCAGTCTGTTACATGTGGATGCAACTTGGGTTAAGATGTCAATTTCCCTCTCATTTTTGAACAGATAAAACCAAATTCAGTCCTCAGCCAGTAACAGACCTGGAGAACTGGATCGATGCCTTCACACAGGAGCTTCCACCACTGACAAACTTCATATTACCTGTGAGTCCTTCCTTTCAGCTCACAGGGCGTCTGTTTGGAAACAGTTCAAGGATATATGGTGTGTGTGTGTGTGTCTCTGTGTGTGTGTGTGTGTCTTTGTGTGTGTGTCTTTGTGTGTGTGTGTCTCTGTGTGTGTGTGTGTGTGTGTCTCTGTCTGTGTGTGTGTCTTTGTGTGTGTGTCTCTGTCTGTGTGTGTGTGTCTTTGTGTGTGTGTGTCTCTGTGTGTGTGTGTCTCTGTGTGTGTGTGTCTGTGTGTGTGTCTTTGTGTGTGTGTCTCTGTGTGTGTGTGTGTGTGTGTGTCTCTGTGTGTCTTTGTTTGTGTGTGTGTGTGTGTCTCTGTGTGTGTGTGTCTTTGTTTGTGTGTGTGTGTCTTTGTTTGTGTGTGTGTGTGTCTCTGTGTGTGTGTCTTTGTGTGTGTGTGTGTCTTTGTGTGTGTGTGTCTTTGTGTGTGTGTGTGTCTCTGTGTGTGTGTGTGTGTCTGTGTGTGTCTCTGTGTGTGTGTCTGTCTGTGTGTGTGTCTGTGTGTGTGTGTGTCTTTGATCAGCATGTGACCCTGTGTTTCAGTCAGGGGGAAAGAGCAGCGCTGCCCTGCATGTAGCTCGCACCGTGTGCCGGCGGGCCGAGCGCAGGTCAGTTCCCCCTCCTGCCCAATCAGGCCTGACCTGCCGTTTCCAAGAGCTCCCTAGCAACCAAACATTCCCATCTTTAAGGCTGTCTGGCAGAATCAGTTTAACAGAGACGTGTTTGTTCCCCCCCCCCCCCCCCCCCCCCCCCTCTCAGTGTCGCCCCTATCGTCCGTTCAGGAGAAGCAGATCCTGATGTGGCCAGATTTCTGAACAGGTACAGAAACCTGAGTGACCGCTGCTCTCTCAGTATAGCTCTGTGTAAGCTGTATATTCAGTTCTATGACTTATCTGTATTCAGAAGTTGTTCTCCTGTTGACCATCTTCCCCCTTGCGTCCTCTTCCAGACTGAGTGACTACCTGTTCACTGTAGCCAGATTCACAGCCATGAAGGAAGGAAATGCAGAGAAAATCTACAGGAGGCCTGAATGATGAGTGTGAGTGAAGCCAGCTGGACCTGATGAAAAGACTGACCTCATCACACATGTGGTATAATCATGACCTTGTGGTTTGAATAAAGACTTGCCTGAACTGGACACAACACCTTAATCCTTTAGTTTGATGAATGCAGATGCCATGAATTTTCCACAACAAAGTAGTTTATGCAACCCAATCAATCCATTAATATTTAATTTGTAACTATGAGCGTAAGGGAATTTTGTTTTGTATTTAAAAATAGCAATCAAGCACATGTAGCAAAACATTAACTTAATCATGTATTTACAGCATGTTTATCACAATAAAAGGAAAATGATGTATTTTAGATTAGTGAATAGCTTGTTAAGGACTAGATCCTTTAGGATAGTAATGACACTTCAGATCAAGCTTGATTGTGTAACCATCTGAAAGAGCGATTAGTTCACTTCTCAAGATCAGACAGGCTTTAAATAGATAGCTGCTTCATGTTGGAACAACTTCCATTTTCATACGTATCGTTTCAACGTTCTGCCACAAGCATAGTGCACAAAATGACAACCCCCACAACGTGAAGACATCAGAAAACCTCACCCTGTGCTTCAATACAGCCTGACAGGATGTGACCTCACAGGATGTGACCTCACAGGATGTGACCTCACAGGATGTGACCTCACAGGATGTGACCTCACAGGATGTGACCTCACAGGATGTGACCTCACAGGATGTGACCTCACAGGATGTGACCTCACAGGATGTGACACCAGCCCTGGCTCCTCTGGGAGAGCGAGCTGACCCAGGTCATCAGGGACAGGTTGCGGTCCTCGTAGGGGGGGTAGCGCAGGTAGGAGACACACTCGATGCGCGTGCTTCTGAGCAGGCAGGGCTTCTTATGGGAGAAGGTGTCGAAGCTGTAGCGGCCATGATACGAGCCCATCCCACTGGAGCCTGGAACATCCAGAACAACACCCAGGGTCTTTCAGACACGCTGACTGACTGGAAGGTAGTGAGGATGGGTCACTTCTCCATAGACGAAGCCGCTCTCACATGAGTACACACAGTCACGGTGGCCAGGACTTACCCACTCCCCCTGCAGGCAGGGCCACCATCATACTCTGCAGGATGCTGTCGTTAGAGCAGAAGCTTCCGCTGGACGTCTCGCTCATCAGCCTGGAGATCACCTGGGGGGGGGGGGGGGGGGGGGGGGGGGGGGGGGACAGTCAGTCAGAGTGAGCTTCATCGTCAGTCAGACCGTGCAACAAAGAAATCACACAGACGATCGAAACTGTTTCCCCTACACTCCAAATGTGAAAGTAATACAAGATTTCAAACAGACAGGTTAAAAACAGCAGGACCATGTCCCTGGGCGCTAGCCTGGCCTTCACCTTGCTGTTGCTGGAGTAGGCGTACACACAGAGGGGCCTCTCCCGCTGGTTGATGAAGGCGATGGCTTCGTCCACACTGCTCACAGTCAGGATGGGGAGAACAGGACCGAACACATCCTGCTGCATGATGGGATCTGATGACGTCACCTCCGTCAGGATGGTCGGAGCTGAGGACACACAAGCACAAAGGACTGATAATGTACTAGAATGATAATGTACTAGAAGATCATTCCAGGTGAATAATATCATAAGAAATCATTTAAATTGTGACTCAGATTGATATCAACAAAATTTCAACTGAATAATCACATAGAAAATGATTTTAATTGAATAAGTATTTGAGGGGTAATTAAAAAAATAAATCACCCCCCCCCCTGTACTAGATTACCTATGTATTTCTCTGCTTCGTTCATCTCCCCTCCCAAAGCCACCTTGCCTGACCTCAGCAGCAGGTCCCGTGTGCGGTTGAACGTCTCCATGTTGACCATCCGGCCAAAGCTCCTGGACTCCCGGGGGTCTGAGCCGTAGAACTGCAGCATGCAGCATCGCAGAGCCTGGCTCAGGCGGCTCTTGGCCTCCTGGTGACAGAGCACGTAGTCCGGCGCCACCATGCTCTGCCCGGCGTTCTGGAAGCGTGCCCAGGCGATGCGGCGAGCCGTGGCGTTGAGGTCGCACTGCTGGTCCACGTAGCAGGGGTTCTTACCGCTCAGGACCAGGGTGGCGGGGGTGAGGAGGGGGGCCGCGGCCTGGGCCACCCTGATCCCATCCTCCCTGGTTCCTTGGACCCACGTGACGGGAAGATGATTACAACCAACATACAAGGTATGTTGACATTATTAAAGTGCGTAAGTTGCTAACCGTTACCTGTAAAGAAGACGTGATCGAATCTCAGTTCCACAACGTCAGCCAACTCAGCCCCCCCCGCTAGGATGACGTGGAAACACTCCTTCAGAAGAGGAAGGAACAGTTTGTTAGAAGAGCAGGTCCAGCGTTTCAGACAGTCTCAGTGTCAAACCAGAGAGGATAAGGACATCCTCCAGGACAGCCTCAGGGGGGACTCACGTTGTCGAGGTATGAGGGGACGAGGCGGTGGAGGAGTTCCGCGGTGTGAGAACAATGTTCCGATGGGTTGAGGATGACGCAGTTTCCTGTGAAAGCGCGACACAATCACACCTTCTGCAGGCTGCGTTCAACAGCACAAAGCTACGACAGGTGGGACCCATCAAATCAGTCATCGGCGACCATCTTCACCTGCAGCGATAGCCCCCACCAGGGGCACCAGACAGAGCTGGACCGGGCTGTACCAGGCCCCCACCACCAGCACCACCCCCAGGGGCTCCCTGACCACCAGAGAGTCGTCCAACGTGGTCGCCTACAACAACACAGGACCCAGGGCAGAGGGGCTCACGTGAGGCAGAGAAAATAAACCACATTCATGAGTCCTGGTCATCGTTAGTTGGCTGGATAAGATGGATGAACTCAGTCTGAGCCGAGTCTGAACGAGGAAAGCTTGGCGAATTCCCGCCTGTAATCTCTCCGGAGAACACGTGCCGTGTCCCGGCAACAAAGCAAAGCATTGTGAGGAGCCGGCTCACATCTCAGACTGTCTTAGTCAGACATAACACCAGTAAACAGGGCTAAGGCGTGTGTGTGGAGAGCGTTTCCACACCATAACCACGCTGTTCTCCTTCCCCTTGTCTTTATACTCGAGCGCATGCGAGCGCCATCTTACCAGGTATTTCTCAACGCGCTGTGGCTCCATCCACTTCCCCAGGTTGTTGATGGCGTGGAGGGCCTCGTTCTTCGCCGGCATCAGCTCCGACAACACCGTCTCGAACCGGGGCTGGGCGTAACCACAGCAACACACAGCACACAGTTCAGAACCACAGCATCAGCGTGTTAAGTACACGGAGACCGGCCCTTTACCATCCTGGAGTCCAGGAGTGTTGGTACCTTGTGGAGGTCTCTCCCAAGCGTGTCCACGAAGTCACACTCGTGCTCCGTCAGCATGCGGAGGACGGCCTCCAGCTGGGCCAGCCGGAAGCTCTCCTTCAGGGTGCGTCCAGCCTGGAAGGCTGCCCTGGCCCTCTTCAGAAGCACGGCACTCTCCAGGGCATTGGTCTTCAAGCAGGACTCCCCTAGTCTGGTCCTGCACCACACACAGACAGGTCACCTTATTACAGTAAAAACACCTTTCAAAATGTGGCTCAGTCAAGGGTAATGACAGAAAAGCAGCATTATTAACCATGGCTAACCCAGCAGAACTGGACCTGACTGCATTATTGACATGATCGTTCAGTACCGTCTGCATGTTAGCCTCCCGTTCCTCTTGCATGTGTAACAAGCTCTGTCTTTCCCTCCCATGTTCCTCCTGAACAGTAATTCTGTAGAATGCGGGCCTCTTAAATATGTTTACAGTTTTAAATCTGGTAAAGGGCCTCCTATAAGTACAGCCCACACACTGAGAGGAGAGGGGGAAGACAATTCAGCCAATCAGAAATCGAATACATCAGAAAATAGTCCTCAAATACCTAAATACCTTCAAATCCTGTTAAAAAAAAACAAATATTACGTTCGAGAATGTTTTAGAAAGCAGTGTACAACATTGGAATAAGTTTCAGACTTACTTGCGTAAGGCTTTGAACCATCTTGTCGGAGAAGGACTTGGTGGATTACTCATGATTCAAGGAATGAAATAATGATGTTCTCCCCCCCTCCAAACACCACTGATCCACGGTTCTGACGTGAGGAACATTGGAGAACCTCAACCAGTTTGGAAAGTTCCACTCGGGCCTGCGTACTAACACCATAATCCACAATACTCAAATAATCACTTGTTGTTCTCACACATAAATTAATCCAAAACTGACTCATTCTGCAGTCATAACAAGGGCAGCAGTCTGTGCCAGGAACTTTATCGGAATGAACTTTACACTTTCAGCATCGAATAAATGATATAATACAATTACGTTTAGGATGTTAAAGATTTTAATGAATGGTTAACATACAATGACTTAATGTTAATGTTGTACAGCAGAGATAATATCTTACACGCTTTCACACAGGAGCTTTTTTCGACAACTTTATATGACATAGTGCAACCAGTTTAAAAGACACTTTTAAAAAGCGGACTGTTCCAAAGGACCACGATGACCAAGTCCTGGAGTCTTTTAAAACGTATTAACAAAAAAAATATGATCCTCATATAGCTAGATTTCATGACATCATTTAAAATCGATGAGAATGATCATCACACACATTATGTTGTGAGGTATCTGTCCGGTGTCTCTCGCACTAAGGTCAAGGGTCAATTAAGGGTCAATTAAACTAGATTTTAATGTAGTGTTACAATTTTTTTTTTGCCACATAACACCGTTTAGTAGCTTAGCAGATTTTAGTAAGGGGTAGTTCAATAACACGTCAAAGGCCAAAATGATGAGCCAAATTTTGCATTGCCAACAGCATCATAAATTATAAAGGGAAATAGCTGTCATAGAGATATTTTTTTTGATCGCTTCTGGAATGACTTCTGTTATATTATTGATTTCACTTAAATAGACAGACAATGTACAGTACAGACGATTTTAATACCAACTGTCACTTCACACAGAGACAAGTCACAGATTTCGGCCGATGGATCTTTTAGGTAGAATAGTACTAAACCAGTGGGGTCACAACTTCCTGCCTACTGTTCTAATCTGCATGGGAAAGGTGTGGTAACATGAGTTAAGCGGGAGATCAGCCAGCCCAGGACATCATGTAGCTGGGCACTCTGAACTCAGTTCTGCATGGCTGTAAGGTCCACTGAGAACAGAGAGCATCCACTCAGCCGCTGAGAAATGACCCCAGAGTGACGCTGGTGGCTGGGCTGCTGAGGGAGAGTAGTGCTGCTGGAGGATCTCTGTGGACTCCTCAAAGCTGGATCAAGAATCCACACTAATGCCTTCATCTGTACTTATGGCTTGGTTCCGAGAGACGTAGGAACGTTCTAGATGAAACAGGATGTTTGAGAAGGGAACGTAGAGGAGGCACTCAGTGTCATGTGACAAATATTTGAATCCTTCCTCGATGACCTCACTGTGACATGACTCGGGGGCGGGGTAACGAGCGGAAAACACATGACACGAACTGACCGCGCCTGCCGTGATGCAAGATGGAAACGACCAATCAGAACATAAACATTCCAGTGACAATGTCCGATCCGTTCCATCTTCAGAAGAAATAAAAAATGAAGTGAATACTTTTGAGTCGTGACATGGATGTTCCAGGCCTTGCTGGTCTGTGTCAAACAACACGAGGAGTTATGCGAAATCGTTTTTAGTATTATAATTGCATTGCTGTGCAATATCTGAAGTTCTTATCAGGGTGCATTGTCACAGAGTAGAGAGACGAAGGGGGCGTGGCCTTCAGGAAAAGTGTCGTTAAATGAGCCAAGACGTCCATATTTCACACAGCAGGGATACCGTGTCCATATATGGAAACAGGTGTGGACACGTGACCTGATCACATGACCAGTTGTCCTTCATGACCGTTGTTGAACATGAGGCAGTGATTCGTCATCTTTTCATAAGAAGGTGCTCCCGTCCATGTTGCTCTGGGTAACAGACTCCAGGATAGTCAGACGTCCCTTAGTGTTGCTCGCGCGAAGAGTCGTTTTGCGTGTCTAATGGCTTGCATTGCATCTATATTGCTTTCCAGTTCACGTGACATTGGGAGTGTCAGATCTGAGTATGGACAGATCCAGGCCTGAGAGAGACAGAGACAGGGTTATGGGGGGGGGGGGGGGAGGACAGAACAAGCTCTTCAGTCAAGACGGCTTGGACACGACCTCACGTCCTTTCTGCTTCATCAGAAAGTCCACGTATTCACGCTCAGAGCAACAGTTACCCATAAAAAAATAACTATACAAAAAAAAAAAAAACGTCATGGTAACCTGGGCTCAAACAAGCCAGGGAGCCCTTTGGGGGGGGGGGGGGGGGGGTGTTGGGGGGTCTCCCTAGCTGGAGGGCGGCAGGTTGGGGGGTGGAGGGGACGACAGGGGGAGTGGAACTAATCTGGCTCCGACTGGCTAAGACGAAAGGGGTGGAGGGTTCCACCAACTTGATTAGTTCCGGGCGAGCCTGACCCCCCCCCCCCCAAGCCTGGATAAGGGGGCTTTT
The DNA here is from genome assembly GCA_030340665.1 of Neosalanx taihuensis. Taxonomy (NCBI): domain Eukaryota; kingdom Metazoa; phylum Chordata; class Actinopteri; order Osmeriformes; family Salangidae; genus Neosalanx; species Neosalanx taihuensis. Next base: position 4,537,395 of record CM059316.1, on the reverse strand, counting down.
CCCCTGGCCTGGGCCTCCAGGCTGGCCTGGCCTCCAGGCTGTCCTGGTTAGGAGAGCTCGAAGCCTGTGTTCATGCTGATGGCATAACGCAGCTTGTCTCTCAGGATGCTCTTCTTGCTGTAGTTGGGCAGCTTCAGCAGGTTGAAGCAGGTGGAGGAGGTGGGCAGGCGTCCTCCTGGCTCCTTCTTCCTGATGGTGAAGAAGCCTCGCAGGACGCTGCCCAGAGTGTCCCCCGTGTCCTGGAGACACGCACACAAACAGCTCGTAAACAACAGATCGTAAAAAACAGCAGACAAACAAAAGCTCGTAAAAAAAACTGTAGATACACAACAGTGGAAACACAACAGTAGATACACAACAGTTGAAACACAACAGTTGAAACAACAGTTGACACACAGCAGAAGATACACAACAGCAGAAACACAACAGTAGATACACAACAGTTGAAACACAACAGTTGAAACACAACAGTTGAAACACAACAGTTGAAACACTACAGTTGAAACACAACAGAAGATACACAACAGCAGAAACACAACAGTTGAAACACAACAATTGAAACAACAGTTGAAACAACAGTTGAAACACAACAGTTGAAACAACAGTTGAAACACAACAGTTGAAACACAACAGTTGAAACACAACAGTTGAAACAACAGTTGAAACACAACAGAAGATACACAACAGCAGAAACACAACAGTAGAAACACAACAGTAGATACACAACAGTAGATACACAACAGTTGAAACACAACAGTTGAAACACAACAGTTGAAACACAACAGAAGATACACAACAGTAGAAACACAACAGTAGATACACAACAGTTGAAACACAACAGTTGAAACACAACAGTTGAAACAACAGTTGAAACAACAGTTGAAACACAACAGTTGAAACAACAGTTGAAACACAACAGTTGAAACACAACAGTTGAAACACAACAGAAGATACACAACAGTAGAAACACAACAGTAGATACACAACAGTTGAAACACAACAGTTGAAACACAACAGTTGAAACACAACAGTTGAAACACAACAGTTGAAACAACAGTTGAAACAACAGTTGAAACAGAACAGTTGAAACAACAGTTGAAACACAACAGTTGAAACACAACAGTTGAAACAACAGTTGAAACACAACAGAAGATACACAACAGCAGAAACACAACAGTAGAAACACAACAGAAGATACACAACAGTAGAAACACAACAGTAGATACACAACAGTAGATACACAACAGTTGAAACAACAGTTGAAACACAACAGAAGATACACAACAGTAGAAACACAACAGTAGAAACACAACAGTAGATACACAACAGTTGAAACACAACAGTTGAAACAACAGTAGAAACACAACAGTAGAAACACAACAGTTGAAACAACAGTTGAAACACAACAGAAGATACACAACAGTAGAAACACAACAGTAGATACACAACAGTTGAAACACAACAGTTGAAACAACAGTAGAAACACAACAGTAGAAACACAACAGTAGAAACACAACAGAAGATACACAACAGTAGAAACACAACAGTAGAAACACAACAGTTGAAACAACAGTTGAAACACAACAGAAGATACACAACAGTAGAAACACAACAGTAGATACACAACAGTAGAAACACAACAGTAGATAGACCACTGCTCGCAAACCACTTATCCACCTGCTGATGTTGGTGATCCATAAAATACAAATGAAGGCCTCTCACCTGATCGTCTGAGACCTCCACACAGCGGATGGAGAACGGGGGCTTGAGGTAGGCAAACCCTAGGAGTGGAGGTCTGGAACAGCTGGTCACAAACTACACAAACACAGAGGGTTCTCCTGTAAACACCATCACCTGTAAACAAGCCCTCACAGCCTCTTTAGAGGCCGGCTGTGGAGGAGAGGCTGGCGAGGCTCACCTTGAGGAACATGGCCCTCTCCTCGGCGGTGAAGTCACTCGCCAGGATGTCCCACAGCCAGATGATGACCCTGTGACTGCTGTGGAAGCCGCCGTAGTAGACAGTGTGTTTCCTGGAGGACCAGAGGTCGAGAGGTCAGATTTGACCTTTTGACTACAGGAAGGGTTCATATGGCTGATGTCATGCACGTGATACCCAGGGAGGTCGGAGGGGTCACCCACTTGAGGTCATCCAGGTCGATCTCGGCGTTGTCCCCGGAGACGAGGCGCTGCACCTCCGGGGTGGAGAACATGTGGAGCCACTCTGGGTTGATGATGCTCCTGAAGCCTCGGATGAAGGCTGCCGTCTGCTCCTTTATCTGGACGTGCATGCGGAAGTGAGCCATCAGGTGGATGTAGCTGATCCTGCAGGAGAGGAGAAAGGGGAAAGGGGGTGAGAGGAGAGGGAGAGAGGGGGGAGAGGAGAGGGAGAGAGGGGGAGAGGAGAGGAGAGAGGGGTGAGAGGAGAGAGAGGGGAGAGGAGAGAGAGGGGAGAGGAGAGGGAGAGAGGGGGGAGAGGAGAGGGAGAGAGGGGGGAGAGGAGAGGGAGAGAGAGGGGAGAGGAGAGGGAGAGAGGGGGGAGAGGAGAGGGAGAGAGGGGGGAGAGGAGAGGGAGAGAGGGGGGAGAGGAGAGGGAGAGAGGGGGGAGAGGAGAGGGAGAGAGGGGGGAGAGGAGAGGGAGAGAGGGGGGAGAGGAGAAGGAGAGAGGGGGGAGAGGAGAGGGAGAGAGGGGGGAGAGGAGAGGGAGAGAGGCGTGAGAGGAGAGGGAGAGAGGGGGGAGAGGAGAGGGAGAGAGGGGGGAGAGGAGAGGGAGAGAGGGGGGAGAGGAGAGGAGAGAGGGGTGAGAGGAGAGGGGAGAGGAGAGGGAGAGAGGGGGGAGAGGAGAGGGAGAGAGGGGGGAGAGGAGAGGAGAGAGGGGTGAGAGGAGAGGGGAGAGGAGAGGGAGAGAGGGGGGAGAGGAGAGGGAGAGAGGGGGGAGAGGAGAGGGAGAGAGAGGGGAGAGGAGAGGGAGAGAGGAGGGAGAGGAGAGTGAGAGAGGGGGGAGAGGAGAGGGAGAGAGGGGGGAGAGGAGAGGGAGAGAGGGGGGAGAGGAGAGGGAGAGAGGGGTGAGAGGAGAGGGAGAGAGGGTGGAGAGGAGAGGGAGAGAGGGGGGAGAGGAGAGGGAGAGAGGGGGGAGAGGAGAGGGAGAGAGGGGGGAGAGGAGAGGGAGAGAGGGGGGAGAGGAGAGGGAGAGAGGGGGGAGAGGAGAGGGAGAGAGAGGGGAGAGGAGAGGGAGAGAGGGGGGAGAAGGAGAGGGAGAGAGGGGGGAGAGGAGAGGGAGAGAGGGGGGAGTCAGAAATGTATAGAGCAAGGTCAGGAGTGCAGCGGACTGCAGAAATCCTTCAAACATCAAAAATACAGAAATGCGTGGGCTGACTTGTTCTCGTTGGTGACAGATATCGTCTTCCCCCCTGGCATCAGCTCATGACAGACCAGCTGTGAAGGAAACGCACACATAGAACCTTCAGGAACCCTCGAGAACCCTCCCTGAACCCTCCCATGTCAGCGTGCTCTCGGGAGGCCTCACCTGTCCCATGACGTCCTCGTCATACGATAACGTCAGTCCCAGGTCGCCCACGTCCCCGTCGTAACGCTGCCACGCAAACAAGATCAACCAATCACAAGACGACAAAGAGGAGGAGACGAGAACAAGGATGTGGTGGAAAAAGTAGAGGACATCAAAGTGACATTCCTGGGTCTTCAAGGAGACATTTACAGTTGATCTTTAATTTAATACCAGACACTAACAGAAATATTAAAATATATAAAAGTAGATTTTGAAGTATTGGCCAAACTCCAGAAGTGCAGTTCCAACGGTACCTTGGTTGTCAAGAGTCAAAACCTTGTGTTTCCCGGCGACCGTAAGCGCTCACCTTGATGGAGGTGAGGTTCTTATAGAACTCAGAGTCCAGGGAGGGCAGCTCGTCTATGGAGCTGTAGAAGGTGGTGTGATGGTGACCTAGGACCTGGCTCAGGAAGAAGGAGGCGAACGGCACGTCCACCACGATGCCCTGGACACGGCCACGGAAACGCAAGGGGTCGCGTCAGGGTCACGTTCAGGCTGTCCCAACACGTTGTTGGGTAGGTGAGGTTGTGTCGGTTGGTAGTCTTACCTCATACATGGCTTTACCCAGCATCTTCCCCACGAACTCAAAGAGCTGCAGGTGGTTCTCGTGAATGTAGGATGTGGGGGAAGGGTACAGCCTCTCGTTTCCACTGGTGGTCTGTGAACAAATAACATCATCATCATCTTCATCATCGGGAATCGCCACGGTTACCGGACGGCTGAGAGAGCGCAGGTTACCCTGAAGAGATTAAGCGCTGGGTTGAAGACTTTCTTGATGATCTCTTCCAGGAACTCCTTGAAAACGCCGTCCTGGTCGATTCCAGCCTCGTCCACGCCCAGGTCATTGACGAATTTCACGCGGATGACACCTTTGATGGAGTTCACAGGCAGCCGGCGGAGTTGATCGTATCCATCCTGGACGGACACACACACACACACCCAGGGTCAAAGGTCAGGGAGTGTGTTGTCATCGCTGCCTATACTGTAGAAAGAGAAGCTTCAACTTCATACCTCTAGCATCCGTGAGCGGCGAATGGTGATGTGGGTGACGTGGGGGGAGGCGGAGCTGGTCTCCACCAATCCCAGGCTCTCCTTCTCCTTGGTGACAATGTTCCGGAACAAGAGGACCCTCTAGAAGGCAAGATCGACCAATGGGACGCAACACAGGTTGACCGAACAGAGGACAAGACACTAAATGTTCTAGAAGATGGGTATTTTCAGGGCCGGTTCTCTTACATTCTTGTGAGGGATAACATGAGGGATGTACTGCAGTAAGAGCTGGGCTCTCCTCTTCCCCTTCTCCAGCTCCTGGAACAGTAAGCTCGGCTTCAGGTCCCTGAAGAACCCAGAGGAGAGATCGACAGCCAATCACATCACATCCCTCAGCAAATCCTCCGCAGATTCAGGGGCCAGTCTGGATCTGGTCAGTTAGCAAGGTCTTCCAAGGCTGGTCCACTCACTTGCGCAGCCAGTGATCCTCGGGGGAGAACTTCCTCCTGCAGTCCCTCTCGTACAGCACCATCTGCCAGCCATGGACGCTGTGGAACAGGTCCAACTTCTCCCCCTTGGCATTTTCTGTCACACACACGATTAGCTTAGCTGACAGCTGACGTGGTGGGGGAAGGGGGGGGGGGGGGGGGTGTTGGAACAGGGGGATACACTTACCCAAAATGCCATCCCATACCATCTTGTACACGAACGTGTTCAGGAAGAAAGATATGGTGACGAGCTCTTCGGTCTTGAAAGAAATCTGCTCCTCGTACACCTCGATGTCGTCCAGGATGCTGCGGCAAACAGGAAGTGGCGCGGGTGAGACGGGTCGAATCGTCGGCGCTTACTTCCTTTCTCGTTGTACGCTTGGATGTTTTGGACACCCGCAATGTTGGGTTTTTTTTGGGGGGGGGGGGGGGGTCTATCTCGGTGTTCGTGATCATTGGACCTGTGCACCTTTTTTGCTCTTTCTCGTCAGGTTGCTCTGGATAAAAGCATGTGCCGAAAGGACGAAGGTCGACGTTAACATGCGCCCTTACGTGATGAGGTGACGAGAGCAGTCGCAGAACAGCATGAGCATGGCCAGCAGCTGCTTGGATTCCTCTGTGTCGTTGTTCAGGCACTCCATGAACAGCTTGAGGCCCCCCTGAGGACCCAGCTCGCAGATGAAGGCCCACAGCTTAGGCAGCAGGTCGTCCAGGTACGTCAGGCCTGGGGGGGGGCAGAATCAGGGTACTGCGTGTGTGTGTGCGCGTGTGTGTGTGTGCGGGCTTAGAGACTTACCGGTGAGGATCTGCAGTCGTATCTGCGTGAGCGTGGTCAGAGCCGTTTGGTAGAGCACGCAGATGCTGCACACCTTCTGCACCTCCGCGGAATCCACCCTCTTCCCCCCCACGGGCTTCAGAATGTTCCGGACGGACGCCGACTTCTGGAACGCCCGCTTGAAAAGGTCTAGGGAGACGATGATGTCGTGTGAAAACAGAAAACAGCGTCGGTGTCCGTCAGCGCTACGATTCACGTTCGTTTGTCGCGGACCGCTCGTCCGAAAAACAATTTCTCAATCCGGCCGCCTTGCAAATAGCTATTCTCCAGATACACCTTTAACAGCCAGACGTCACTCACTCTTGACTGGCAGGTTGTTCTGCGATGTGGTTGGCTGCTGAGGTGGAGGGGTGGGCTCCTGGCTCTCCAGTTTCTTACTGAGGACATCGGAGAAGAGAGTCCTGATGACAGGAACGCCCCACAGGTACTGGAGCTGCCTGGTGACCAGGGGCATGGACTCATTCAAACTGGAGAAGAGAATGGGGGGATGGGGGGGGGAGGATCACGGCAAAACAAACATTACTCTTTTGTTTTCCTTCACGATTTCCTCCACGTTCAGACTCGGAGGGTCTCCTACCCACCCGTAGTCGACAGTTTGGGAGAACCAGCCGAGCACAGGGTGCCAGTGGGTGAGGTTGGACTGCTTTTGGGACACGTATCTCTGGCAATAGGACAGCATGTCAGTAAGGTCCTTCACAAAATGGCCGGCCTCTTCCTCCAGCACCTTCTCACTCAGGAACCCTAAGTGGATCAGGTTTCCTACAGAGGGGACCAACACCGCAGATCAATACAAACCAAATAACCTGGGAAAAGACACAGACGGTCAATTCGGGGAAAAAAAAAAGCATCTCTGGAACAACAAAAAATAACTTATAATCCTTTGACCTGAAACCTCCTTTAGATCTCCAAAAAAATGAAACTACAACCAATGTCCACACGAAAACTCCTCCTACCCAGCAGGCAGAGGGTGTGGCTGCCTTCCAAGCACACGCAGATGTCTCCACACTGCTCCTCCCGGCTGAGGAACAGGATGAACTTCCTCAGGAGGTCGTGAGACTGGATGGAGGCCATGCACTGTCCAGGAAGCACAGGGACAACCACAGCCAATCACAATCCAAACCTCCGAACAGAATATCCATTGGACGTCCGTGCGGTCCGGCCAGTAGAATGCGAGTGTTTACCTCGGGGGTGAGCGTGCTGAGGTGGGACATGACAGCGGGGACAGACATGATGTGGATGAGGAAAGATCTCAGCAGGTTGTCTGAGAAGTGGGCAGCGATGACGGGTCTGGAAACACAAACGGAATCTCTCAAACACTCTGCATCAATCCCGTTCCGTTTTCTGTGTTCTATAGCAGTGGTCTTCAACCCTGGTCCTCAGGACCCACTGTCCTGCATGTTTTAGATGTTTCCCTGCTCCCACACACCTGATTCTAATGCATGGGTCGTTATCTAGCTCTGAAGAATCCTGGTAAACGATCATGCATTAGAATCAGGTGTGTGGGAAGGGGGAAACATCCAAAACATGCAGGACAGTGGGTCCTGAGGACCAGGGTTGAAGACCACTGTTCTATAGACTGCCCCATTAACATGAGCCACAGCTCTGTCTTAAGCAGGAGGTTGTAATTGGTCCGAATCAAAACAGGGGAAAAACAACAACCAGGGAGAAAAGACAAATCATGGATAAGCCTTCTCACTACTGCCCCTCTGAAAAACCCACAAAGGTTCCACTGTAAACACACCTTAGTGACAATGTAAATATTGCTGTAAGTGTGCCCTTGGAGAGAGAGGGTCTGGAGCGGGCCAGTCCATTGGTGAGCAGAATCTGGCAAAGGAAAGATTAGCGCTTTAGATCAAAAAGTCTCAAGCCAAACGTGCTGAAGTGGTATAAGCCGTACGATCAGCTGCACCTGCAGTACTGAGTAGAACCCTTTCTGATTCAAATGTCCCATGATGTTCTCGCAGATCCGAGTCAGCGCTGGTCTGAGAGCCTCTCCTGACGTCGGGGGAAAGGGGAAACACATGCATGGTTGTGTTGGGTCAGTAAGAACACTGCGGACTGGAAGATAAACATGGTCGCTGTAGTTTGGTGCAGGACCGACCTTTCCCCCTCACTATCTTCCAGGTGGAGACGTCTGTGAAGGTCACCAACATGGTAAGATACAACGTCACCAGCTTGTTCTCCTGCAGGATGTCAGGCTGAGGGACAGGATATGATGCGTTATAACATTCCAACGCCCCAAATCATTTCTTTATCGGGGAAAGCATTTGAGCGGCTGGATTCAGGGTACCTTTAGCTTTTTCAGTAACTGACAGGAAACCCACAGGACATCTTTGACCTGTTTGATCCAAGCGATGGTCAGGTCTTTGGAGAGAGCCAAGGACACATACCAAACCTGGAGAGCAACAGAAATATAAAGAGGTATTAGTATCTGGAACAGAAAGAAATCATTTGAAGTGATCTCAAGTTGTGAGTTGGTCTTACTTTGGGCTCATTTTCAACCTCCATACTGGCAAGAATAGACCGGCAAAGCTTCTCAAACCGCTGTTGATCCAAAAGAAAGTTCCAACTTGTTCATTCAAAGAAACAGCACTGAACACATTATTACCAGGAGTTTCATTTTGGTACGCTGGTTTGATAAATACCTGATAAAGATGCATTGCTAAATGACAAACATAATTAATAACAAACAAGCCAACTCACCAGCTTATCATCTTGGCAATATACAAATAACAACTTCCGTGCAATTTTAAAAATGGATAGTGCGGTTCGTTTGGATGACCCTGCGTCGGTGTTTAGAAAGAAGTCATCCACATCTTTCCTGTTGAGACAGGAAGGAGAAAGTGCATCTTGTGAAGGAAGACAGAGGTTCAGAAGAACCAAATAACAAGACTATCTGACAGTCTGCTGGACATCAGGGCAGAGGATGGGAGCCTATTAGGCCTCCCTGTATTCAGAGAACTCACCGTATCTGCTTCTGAAGTCTGCAGCGGCAGAGGAACCTTCTAACGAGGGCCTGGATCAGAGTGGCTGCTCTCTCCTTCTCTTTATAGCCCCTCCTCTCCTCACGCGCCAGCCTGGCTTTATCCAGGAACTCTGACTTGGAACTCTGAGTTGCACTAAACATCGTGCAGCCTTGATAAAACCACAAGTAAAACTGATAAGTTTAGGGGTAGGAGGGGGGGGGGGGGTTCACCTTGAGAAGGGGAGGAGTAGTTGTTGTTATTATTATTGGTTGTTATTATTATTTTACTGTAATTCTTTAGATTCCTACTAGTGTATTGGCATGATTATGTCCAAATAACCTTCTTTCCTTACCCTGTACTTTCCCTGCTGGTGTCTTCTGGACCTTGTGACTCCTCCTAGGCACTAAGCTTCATCAGGAACTTCAGCATTACAGAGATCCAGAATATCCCAGAGAAAAAGCTGCAATTTGTCATCTCTGTGGACAAAAACAACAGATAAATTCAGATGAACATCATATTCTGCTGATGCATGGATGTTGCTCTGTCTTCTACATGCAAGGCGTAGCATAAACGCAGTTTTTTTGATCGTTTATACCTTTTCTCACTATTGGAATGGGAATGTTTTCTTCCAACCTCTTAACTGTAACTACTTCTATAAAATATGTATTATATAGAAGTTATAAAAAGCAGATTTATCTGTCTATCTGGACTGCGGACACTAATGACCCACTAGCAGGACAGCTAACAGTAACATTAATATCAATATCAGTCAATAAATATAAGCGATTTGACGATCATTCATCGATATTGACTCGCACTGAGCTAAACATGGAGATCTTCCTGCCTGACAACATTATTGTTAGTTTATCGGTTTGAAGATGTAAACAATAACAAGAAGCTTCTTACAGTCAAAGCAGCCATTAATCCTCCACTGTCGCACTGAAATCTTTCCGAGTGGGATTTCACTTTGACAAAAGTGTCAATACGTTCAAATGGATCACTGCACTTTTTTAATCTATAATATTTGGTTTGTATTTAATAAACATCAGCATGATGTCGGATCTGATCTGCTGCTTTATGAAGTCTCAGGTTCGATGACTGGAAGGCGGAACCGTTCTTACTAGTCATGTGGACCGGGGGGATGATAATCTGTGTTACACTTTCAAGTACGGAAATTAATTTGTATACAGTAGAAAAATATTATGAAAAAAAAATAAAAAAACATTTTTATTGTTCTGAATCCCTAACTATTGGAGATGTAAAATGCATAATGTAACATCAGTTCAGTATTTTATGAAAAGACCCCCAAAAGAACTACCATATGACGTCATGTCCGCCACAGACCGGAAGTGGTCAGTCTGCCAGCTCGTTAATCTTCCTCTTTCAGACTGGAGATAAAGATCATTCTTAAGGCTGTTCTTGGGCTTCTATGGTAAATATCACACACTAATACATTTGCCTAATTTTGATATATTTTACATGTATTTTCGGAATCATTATATGATCGCTGTTTTCCATGAGAAATACGGAAGACGTGTTTTGTAGTTGAGGTTCTCTAGCAATGTTAGACACTTAAAATTGACTTGTTAACTATCTGTTAGTGTCTGTGATATATTCTGAGCAGCTTGGAGTTTTTGTTCCTTTTGTGTGTATTTGTTTTCATCTTAATTTGTTATTTAAAGTCCATTGTCTTGTTGTGTTGGTTTGTGGTGTCAGGGGAATAGAGAGGGAGGGCCTCAGTCTCTGGGAGGTTATCCCATATCGGTTATCCAGAGTTAAGCTATAAGGTGTGGGTCTGTGACGTCATAACAGGAAGTGATGTCAGGAGAGAGCGTGGTGAGCGCGGGGTTGCCTGCAGCTACAACCCGTACCACTTCGTTCAAAGGCTCGAGCCCCAGCTCCAAGTATGTGAAGCTGAACGTGGGCGGGGCTCTGTACTACACTACCATGCAGACCCTGACCAAGCAGGACACCATGCTGAAGGCCATGTTTAGCGGCAGGATGGAGGTCCTCACTGACAGCGAAGGTAGGCTCCGCCTCTGTCCTGTCTGTCTGACATCACAAGGGGGGGGGGGGCTGGGGGGGCCGATACTGACTCCTCCCCCCTCTCGGATCTCACCCAGGCTGGATCCTGATCGACCGCTGTGGGAAACACTTTGGAACCGTCCTGAACTACCTGAGAGACGGGGCCGTGCCCCTGCCGGACAGCCGGAGGGAGACGGAGGAGCTGCTGGCTGAGGCCAAGTACTACCTGGTCCAGGGCCTGGCGGATGAATGCCAGGCAGCTCTGCAGGTACAGCCCCCCTCCTCCCTCCCCTCCAGATCCCCCTGTTCTGGGCCCACCTCTCTGGGTTGTTCCCCCATAGCTGTTGTGAACGCATCTCTTGTGGTTCCGTCTCTGTGTTCCAGAACAAAGACGCCTACGAGCCGTTCTGCAAAGTGCCCCTTGTGACGTCATCGAAGGAGGAGCAGAGACTCATCGCTACGTCTAACAAGGTGACGATCCTCCAATCAGAAAGCTCACTGCCTGCTGGTGTACCGATCAGTGTTTCTAGAGTTGATCTGTGATTGGCTGCTGATTTCTATTTTGTTCCTGCAGCCAACCGTCAAGCTCCTGTACAACAGAAGCAACAATAAATACTCCTACACCAGGTGATGATTTACACATTTTTAATAAAATATAAGCATTCATTTAGCGGACGCTTTTATCCAGAGTGACTAACAGCAAATACGGGGAAATTCTCCCTGAGGCAAGTAGGGTGAAGTGCCTTGCCCAAGGACACAGCGCTACATAGCCACAGCCGGGAATCGCACTCACAACCTTCCGCTCATGAGCCCAACGCCTTAACCGCTGAGCCACCTGACTCCCAAATCTGTAATAAAGATGAGAATGATTCTCTTCCCTGTGACTCACCTCCTGTTGTGTTCTGCTGCAGTAATTCAGACGACAACATGCTGAAGAACATTGAGCTGTTTGACAAGCTGTCGCTGCGGTTCAACAACCGCGTGCTGTTCATCAAGGACGTGATCGGGGACGAGATCTGCTGCTGGTCGTTCTACGGTCAGGGACGCAAGATCGCCGAGGTGTGCTGCACCTCCATCGTCTACGCCACAGAGAAGAAACAGACCAAGGTAACGGGCAAGACGTTCTTGAATCTTGGGGGGGGGGGGGGGGGGGGGTTGCCACGCCGATTTGTTCCCTCGGAGAGAACCTGTTCTCGAGTTCCTCCCCCTGCTGTCCCCCAGGTGGAGTTCCCCGAGGCTCGGATCTACGAGGAGACCCTGAACATCCTGCTGTACGAGTCGCAGGACGGGCGAGGCCCCGACAACGCCCTGCTGGAGGCCACAGGGGGCGCCGCTGGACGCTCCCACCACCTGGACGAGGACGACGAGCGCGACCGCATCGACAGGGTCCGGCGCATCCACGTCAAGCGGCCGGACGACCGCACGCACCACCACCACCAGTGACCGCTGTCCCCCTCCAGCCCGCCCCCGCCCCCCCCACCCCCACACTCCAGGATAGCACTGCGGTGCTGGACTGTCACCTGTGCCTTACACCCCATGCCTCTCCCTCCACCCACCCCCACTCTTTCTTTCACTCTCTCACCCTCTCTCTCACCTTTTACCAGCCTCTAGAAGTCGGCTTGGGGGGGGGGGGGGTGCAGGGTAGAGGGTCCAAACTTAAACTGGTTTGAAGTGGGGAATGTTTTGGTCGTTCCTTCGACGAAAGTGTTGTTGTTGTTGTCTTGTGTGAAGAGCCGTGCAGGAGTGCGTTGCTGTTCCGCGTGGCCCCAGCAGGGTTGGAGCCTCGTGGCTCTGTGTGATGCTAGCTTGCAGAGCTGCGGTGTTCGTTTTTGATATGAAAAGGATTTTGCGCGTAGTAACGACTCCAGTAGAAATCATTGTCTGTTTCTCTGTCGTCGTCGTCCACCCCCCCACCCCCCCACCCCCCCCCCACCCCCCCCACAACCTAGATCAACAGGCAGAACAGTGAGATCCCTTTGCTCTGTGATATGTGCAGTAGGTAAGATGAATGTGTGTTGTCTAATACTGTTTCGGTATTGAAAGCCGGGGCTCATTCGTTACGTAGCGTTAAGACCCCTGATCATGGCAGTGAACCTGGTGTTCCAGAAGCCCCCACTAGGTGGCAGTGAACCTGGTGTTCCAGAAGCCCCCACTAGGTGGCAGTGAACCTGGTGTTCCAGAAGCCCCCACTAGGTGGCAGTGAACCTGGTGTTCCAGAAGCCCCCACTAGGTGGCAGTGAACCTGGTGTTCCAGAAGCCCCCACTAGGTGACAGTGAACCTGGTGTTCCAGAAGCCCCCACTAGGTGGCAGTGAACCTGGTGTTCCAGAAGCCCCCACTAGGTGGCAGTGAACCTGGTGTTCCAGAAGCCCCCACTAGGTGGCAGTGAACCTGGTGTTCCAGAAGCCTCCACTAGGTGGCAGTAGTCCATCAAAGGACGGAAGCCTCGTTTAAATTCGTTTGCATCGAAATCCCAATCATAATACCCATTGTTGAACGTGTCCGTTTTGGAGGGTTAATGGAAGATGAACCCTATTTCAGAGCCCCTGAAATACATCTTTTTTTTGGGGGGGGGGTGACTATTTAATGAAGCGTTCTTTGCGAGTGCGAGATCATTTGAGAGATGAGCACCTGAGCTGGTGGTGGTGGATGTTGCAGGGTGATTGGATGGTGGAGCTCGAGGCTGGAATGAGTGAGTGTAACCAGACACGCTGCTCTCAGTCAGAGGAAGGCTGTGCCTACAAGCTTCTAACAGCCAGAGGAATTAGGCCTGTCACTCACTTGAGCTGTCATTAAGACGCCTGTCCTACGACCACAGAGGAATGGGGAGCGTCTTTTCAACGGTACTTCTAGAGAAATCTGTTTCTGCAAACAAACATTCACGCAGAATATTTTACATATACTGTATTTATACCAAGAATAAAAGTATTTATACTAGCTGTTTATGACTTTTGTGTGTTTTTATTTCTCATTGTACAAAAGTATGGTACATATGGCTTTAAAAACAGCTGTTGCATAGATATACTGAAATCAATGAAAGATGAAGATTGTAGTTGAAAGATGGAGTCGTTTTTTTAACACCAGTTGTCTGTTTAAAACTTACATTAAACTGCTAACCTTTCAGTGACAGAGGAGTCACCACCCATGTGTGTTGGAAAAGCTCCTGTTGTTTAGCTTACAACTGGATGGATTGTGGATGAATTGACGCAAATGACGAACATGGGGGGGGTCATGTGACTGGTTGAGGTTCGAAGGCGGGGCACAGGTGTCCAGGTGAGACCAGGTTAACGGGATCTGGTACGACAGGACACCTGCAGGGAGGACAAAAACAACCGCCTTGTTATACTGATCTGACTTCCTGTTCTAAAAGCACTGGACTCCCTTCAAAGACCCCCCCCCCCCCCCCCCCCCCCAGGTTAACCTCTTCCTCACCACCATGAGGTGGCCATTCTTGGCCTTGTACACCATTGGCTCCTGTCCAGTGCTGAAGTCCACTGTGTTCTCTTTCCCTGCCTGGAATTCAAACTTGATGCTGGAAATAAGGAACGACACATTCACTCAGGGGGTCAGGGGTCAGCTGTCAGGGGGGGTCAGGGGTCATCCTGTGGTTTCTGAACCTCACCTTCCCTGCGCCACCTTGATGGCGCCCTGCTTGTTCGCCACCGCGCTGAGTTTGGTCAACATTTCAAACAGGTGCTCACACTGTATGACCAGATCCCCCTGAGGAGCAGTGACTCACAATCGTTACAACACACACACACACGCTATCGACATGACAGCAGGAGAACAGAGGATTAACATACAGAGGATCGGTTCCAGATCACGTGTACGAAAGGTGAAACTCCCCCATTACCTTCTCTTTAACATCCTCACACGTAACATGGAAAACGACGATGTTGTCAGCCAAGTTACTGACCGACACGCCTGCATCCAAACAAACATTCCCACAGGTCAGTGGAGTCTGTAACCATGGCAGCCTTTATCAGGTCCAGCCCAGGCAAGCGCCCCCCCGCTCACCTCTCAGGGCGGTGTACGCCACTCGCTGCTTGACTTTGGCTTCCTCCACGAGGTACACCGCTGCCGAGGTGAGGATGAGCTGCCGATCTCTGGGCTTGAACCCGTTCCTGTCGTACTTCACCACCGGGACGCTGTACTGCGGGTGGGGAGATGAAGGGAGAAGAAGAGAGATGGAAGAAAGAGGAAGATGAGAGGGACGAGAGTTCTGACTGCGGTGGAACACAGAAGCCGTCAAACAACCTGCCGTTACCTTGATGCGTTCGTTGCGGATCATTTGAAGCACTTTCACATTAATGTCCTGTTCACCTGTGAAGAGAGAGTATGGTGTGTACAGGTCAGACTGCTGGGGTGAGAGGTCAGACTGTGCTGGGGTGAGAGGTCAGAGTGTGCTGGGGTGAGAGGTCAGAGTGTGCTGGGGTGAGAGGTCAGACTGCTGGGGTGAGAGGTCAGAGTGTGCTGGGGTGAGAGGTCAGAGTGTGCTGGGGTGAGAGGTCAGAGTGTGCTGGGGTGAGAGGTCAGAGTGTGCTGGGGTGAGAGGTCAGAGTGTGCTGGGGTCAGAGGTCAGAGTGTGCTGGGGTCAGAGGTCAGAGTGTGCTGGGGTGAGAGGTCAGAGTGTGCTGGGGTGAGAGGTCAGAGTGTGCTGGGGTGAGAGGTCAGAGTGTGCTGGGGTCAGAGGTCAGAGTGTGCTGGGGTCAGAGGTCAGAGTGTGCTGGGGTGAGAGGTCAGAGTGTGCTGGGGTGAGAGGTCAGAGTGTGCTGGTGTCTCCTGCTTGTACTGACTGATTCTGGTGTCCAGGAAGGGTTGAGCCACACTGGCAGGGTAGCTATCTTTCTTCCCCTTGAAGATGGCGCTGGTGATGACCTTAAGCTGGAGCTGAGAAAATGAAGAACAAAACAGGATGTTACCTTCACCCAGCGTGCAGAGTGACTCTCCCCCAGATGCTGCCCAGCTGGGGGTCTGGACCCCGCCCACAGTCCCTCTGAAGCGTCTGGATCAGGACGCAGGAGGCGAGCGTACCTGAGCTTTGCGCTGCGGCGTGATGCCCCGGACGTACTTCCTGACCATGAGCCGCATGTTCAGCTTCCGCAGGAGGTCGGAGGTCTGCGGGCGGAGAGGACAAGCAGTGAGGCTGGGCTTTGACCTCCAGGGGGGGGACACACCTCACCACCTGCCTCAGGTCACGCAGCAGTACCTCCTGGACCACAGGTGGAGGTGTGAGCCAGGTGTTCTTGTCCAGCACTGTCTGGGGCAGGCAGGCCTTCAGCCTGTTCAGGTAACTCTGACGGACGAACGCCAGATACTCGGAGTTGTCTGTTGTCTTGGCTTCCTTCCTGGTCATGTAGCCTTTAATAAACCTGAGGGGAGGAGATGGTCAGCAACAGCTTGTGTCTCTTAACCAGTGTGGATGATCCTTCCATGGGGGGACTAGGAGGAGAAGGAGGGGATGGAGGAGGAGTGGAGATGTGGTGGTGGGGTGATGGGCGGGTCTCTCTTACTTCTTGATGACCTTCACAGCCCAGGCTCTTCTGTCTTTCTCCTTCCTGGCCTGCACTCCTCTCCAGCAAGTCTCGATCTTAGTGGCTGGAGAACAGAACGCGCACTGTAACTCTGTCCAATCAGGACGATCCGGCTGAGTCAGCGGCTCGGATCGTGTTTGTGTCGGATGATTCGATTGGTTCAGGGGAATGTTGTGCCTACTCACCTGCTTCCTTCTGTCTCTTGAACTCTCCCTTCGCTCTGTAGCCCTTGTACTTGGCTTGAATCCTAGTTGCTGCAATATCAGAGTATTATTTAAAAAAACGCTTCAATAATAAAGATATGTACCGTATTTTTCGGACTATAGGGCGCACTTAAAAGCCTTTATTTTTCTCAAAAAACGACACTGCGCCTTATAACCCGAAGCGCCTTATATATGGATTCATTATTTTGTTTACTGACCTCTAAGAGATTTTTGTGTGGTACAAGGCCCTAAATAAAAATGTTTTAGTACGACTTTGGTAAACTACAAAGCCGCACCGCTTGCAGCATTATGGCTACCGTAACCAGGAGCGTCGCAGAGTAATACATACTGTGCTTCACCATAATATTATTCGACTGATTTATCTGACTGTTTTTTTCCACTTAATGCGCCTTATAGTCCGGTGCGTTTTATATATGAAAAAAGATCGGAAATAGACCATTCATTGACAGTGCGCCTTATAATCCAGTGCGCCCTATAGTGCAAAAAATACGGTACTGGGATGAATCTGTCAGACATACGGACGTGATGTACCTAGCTCGTGTTTGCATCTCTCGTAGGCGTCCTCCGTGGCAAACAGCGTCCTCGGATGCCTGATAAAGATTTTAGTTCTGCGGCAACAAAAAAAGGGGAAACAAACAAAAAAAGAAAGTCAAAACTTTGGCATGGAAACCCAAAGGGTTGTCGTGGAAACCCTGGACCAGGCCTGGCTGAGATCCAGGCCAACAGAAGACCAGGACATCTCACCGGCCCATGCTGTACTCATGAGGCATGTAGCCCAGGTGTTGGACCAGCACCTCCACACCGTCGCTTGGGACTCCCCGCCAGTGGGGCCAGGTGGCTGGGCACAGCGGCTTGTACCTGGGAGGGTACAACCATGACACCATTTGGGATCTGCTCTTGCAATTGATCATAACAGTAATGATGTAAAACTACATATGGTATAAATAGTATATGTATATATATATAATATACTACATAGAAATGCTGTGTATCTGACATAATGATGATAGATATCATAGAACTCTCTGGTACCTCTTTAAGAAGACTTCATAACGCCGCCGGTACGCGAACCCAGCTCTCCTGACTCTTAGGTGTTCCATTAACCCCAGATACTTCACCTGGTGCCTGACCAGTGCATCATCAAACAGTCCTGCAGTGTGGGTGTGTGTGTGTGTGTGTGTGTGTGTGTGTGTGTGTGTGTGTGTGAACGAGACAAGGGGAAGGTGTTATCGAGGGAAGTTGTGACTCGCTCCACGCTGACGTCTCCTGTGAGGGGAGAGGCGGGGGTGACCTCTGACCTGGATGCTTGGACTCGTTGGACTTGAGGCAGCGGACGTACCAGGCCTCCTTAGCCATGAGGATCTGCGTCAGCCCCAGAAGACTGCTCTTAAACTGGGTGGCCACCTACACAGACAAGCCCCAACAGTCTGTGTGTCAAACACATGTGGTGTGTGGAGAGGACCAGGCTGCCCCTGACAGACTAACTGCAAGTCTGGGTCAAGAGGACACATCTACTGAAGGGATTTCAATAGAATCACACTGTTCTTTCTGAGTGGTATCAGTATTATTGTTTTTGATTGTTAGTGTTTCGTTGGTGTTTTTCTGGTGCATTGTTGGTGTTTTTCTGGTGTTGTGTTAGTGTTTTCTTGGTGTTTTGTTGGTGTTTTTCTGGTGTTTTTCTGGTGTTTTGTTAGTGTTTTGTTGGTGTTTTGTTGGTGTTTTGTTAGTGTTTTGTTGGTGTTTTTCTGGCTCACTGTCTCAGGCCTCCGTCTGCTGTCTTGCTCCATGCTGGAGAAACACTCCCGTACGATGGCATTCTTAGAAACACGCATCACCTGGGAGAGGGTGGAAACACACACACGTAGCGCACACATATACACACACACACACACGTATACATGCACATACACTCTCACACACACACACACACCATTAAGTAGATACTCAAGACTCATCGAGCAGATTTACGGCATTAACCTCCTGTATTATTTACCATAAGTCTACTGGAGAGTAAATAATTAAGGAACCAATTGAAAAGAGTCCCCTCCTTTGCCCACAGGTCTCACATAATCCTCTCTGAGGTACCGACACACACACACGCACGCACACACACACACACACTACCTCACCTCTCTCACGTTTCTGTAGAGAAGATCGTTGTTTTTGTCGAGGAACCCTTGAAGAAAACAGAGAGGGTCTCAGCATGACGGTGGGACAGAGGCAGGCTGTCATGCAGTTCCCCTCCACAGAGGCTTGAGGAAGGGGCTCGGTTTACCTACAACGCAGTAGGTGACCTCCCCGGCGTAGTGCAGGAGACGGAAGTCCCCTCGTTCCAGGGTCTTCCTTGTCTTCTTGTCCGCTAGCTTGTGCCTGCGGTCAGGGTGACCAGAGAGACAGACAGAGAGACACAGAGACAGACAGAGAGAGACACAGAGACAGAGAGACACAGAGACAGAGAAACACAGAGACAGAGAGACACAGAGACACAGAGACAGAGAGACACAGAGACACAGAGACAGAGAGACACAGAGACAGAGAGACACAGAGACAGAGAGACACAGAGACAGAGAGACACAGAGACAGAGAGACACAGAGACAGACAGCGAGAGACACAGAGACAGACAGAGAGACACAGAGACAGACAGAGAGACAGACAGAGAGAGACACAGAGACAAACAGAAAGACACAGAGACAGAGAAACAGAGAGAAAGACAGAGAGACAGATAAAGACAGACACAGAGAAATACAGAGACATGGAAACAGAGGCAGAGACAAAGACATACAGACAGAGAGACAGAGAGGGGGATGAGGAGAGGGAGGGAGGAGTGGCTGTAAAGACACTAAGCCCTCTATTCTGTCAACTCACAGGGGGTGACGACAAGCTATCTGTCGGCACAATGTCCAAGGATTTAGACTTAAGTGATGAGGGGAGGTGCAGGTTCGCGTTACACTGTTTCATTGAGAGGATCCTTGTATCTAACCAGAGAGGCTGCTGGATGACCAGGTGCACAAAGCCAAACCCATATGGAGGGTGTAGCTGTGGCGTGTAGCTGTGGCGTGTAGCTGTGGCGTGTAGCTGTGGCGTGTAGCTGTGGCGTGTACCTGTGGCGTGTAGCTGTGGCGTGTACCTGTGGCGTGTAGCTGTGGCGTGTAGCTGTGGCGTGTAGCTGTGGCGTGTACCTGTGGCGTGTAGCTGTGGCGTGTAGCTGTGGCGTGTAGCTGTGGCGTGTACCTGTGGCGTGTACCTGTGGCGTGTAGCTGTGGCGTGTAACTGTGAGGTGTAGCTGTGGCGTGTAGCTGTGGCGTGTAGCTGTGGCGTGTAGCTGTGGCGTGTACCTGTGGCATGTAGCTGTGAGGTGTAGCTGTGGCGTGTAGCTGTGGCGTGTAGCTGTGGCGTGTAGCTGTGGCGTGTACCTGTGGCGTGTACCTGTGGCGTGTAGCTGTGGCGTGTAACTGTGAGGTGTAGCTGTGGCGTGTACTTGTGGCGTGTAGCTGTGGCGTGTAGCTGTGGCGTGTAGCTGTGGCGTGTAGCTGTGGCGTGTACCTGTTGCGTGTAGCTGTGGCGTGTAGCTGTGGCGTGTACCTGTTGCGTGTAGCTGTGGCGTGTAGCTGTGAGGTGTAGCTGTGGCGTGTAGCTGTGGCGTGTACCTGTGGCGTGTAGCTGTGGCGTGTAGCTGTGAGGTGTAGCTGTGGCGTGTACTTGTGGCGTGTAGCTGTGGCGTGTAGCTGTGGCGTGTACCTGTGGCGTGTACCTGTGGCGTGTAGCTGTGGCGTGTAGCTGTGAGGTGTAACTGTGGCGTGTAGCTGTGGCGTGTAGCTGTGGCGTGTAGCTGTGGCGTGTAGCTGTGGCGTGTAGCTGTGGCGTGTAGCGGCAACTCTGTGATCTAGGAAGGGGGGGACTCACGTGACGAAATGAGGGTGACAACCCATCTTCTCCTCCAGTCTCTCCAGGAAGGTGAGGTCTGTCGCCTCGCCTGGCCTCAGACACTCTTCATCCTGGGGGAACCATGACCTCGTGAGCTCTCCTCCTCCTCCTCCTCCTCCTCCTCCTCCTCCTCCTCCTCCCCCTCCTCCTCCTCCCCCTCCTCCTCCTCCCCCTCCTCCTCCTCCCCCTCCCCCTCCTCCTCCCCCTCCTCCTCCTCCTTCTCCTCCTCCTTCTCTTCCTCCTCCTCCCCCTCCTCCTCCTCCTCCTCCTCCTCCTCCTCCTCCCCAGACTGATGCAAACATGCGCTGGGCTGCCGCTCACCAGAACTGAGATGATCCCTCTGTGTTTCTCCTCCACCAGGTCACAGATGATCTTGTTGTTGAAAAACTGGACAGGTTCCCACTAAGGTCCGGGGGGGAGGACAAGGGACAGAACCAAGTCTCACCTCCATCAAACACAAACCCACTGATAAACAACAATCGAACACATTTTCGTAAGAGGAAGAGTTTGAGCGTGACGTTCACCTCGATGCCCTCGGCCTCGTACTCTTCCTGCTCGGACTTCAGGGTCAGCTGGATGAACAGCTGCTGTAGTTTCTCGTTGCAGTAGTTTATACAGAACTGCTCGAAACTGTTCATGTAGAACACTTCAAAGCCGTAGATGTCCAGGAGCCCGATCACGGTCTTTCTTGATGGGTCCTGAAGATGCGGATTCGAGAAATGTGTCACGTGACGCCCAAAAAACTAGGAAGTTCCCCACGTACAACTTCCTGTTTCCTGGCTTTCCCTCACCTTGTTCTCCATCGATTCGTTGATCCTCCCGACCAGCCAGGTGAAGGTGCGACCGTAGACCGCTTTAGCCAGGGCGTCTCTGGCGTAGATGGCGTGGTCCACAGTGAACGGGCTCAGGACCTTGGTTAAGGGGGGAGGGGACACACACACAAACTTCCAGATATGAAGACCTCCATCTTGGCATCGAAAACAAGTCTCCCTATTGGCTAAAAGAACCGAATCATGGACTAATCACCTCATCGCTTTTGGTTTCGATCTTCCTGTAGGTGAGTCCCTCCTGAAGCACCTGAACGTTGATTCCCAGCAACTGCAGGAGAAGAAAGAAGAAGAAGGGAAAACAGGGTTCTGTAGTTCCGGAAGCTTCCATGTCTGCGGTCAGGTGACCAGACGTCAGAGAGGGGAAGGGACTTACTGTGGATACCCAGCGCAGCTCTGCGTCCATGTCCAAACTGGCCTGGCTTTTACTGTCCGGCTCAAACTGGACGTTTCCTAAGTGGAGAACGCTGGCGATGACCCCAAACAGGTGCTGGATAAAGACACACACACACACACGGACACACACAGAGACACACAGACACACAGCCACACACACACACACAGACACACACACACACAAACAGACACACACACACACACACAGACACACACACACACACAGACACACAGACACACACAGACACACACACAGACACACAGACACACACACAGACACACACAGAGACACACACACACACAGACACACACACAGACACACACAGACACACACACACACACACACACACACAGACAGACACACAGACACACACACTCACACACAGACACACACACAGAGACACAGACACACACACACAGACACACACAAAGACACACACACAGACACACACAGACACACACACAGACACACACACAAACAGACACACACAGACACACAGACAGACACACACACAGACACACACACTCACACACAGACACACACACACACAGAGACACAGACACACACACACACAGACACACACAAAGACACACACACAGACACACACAGACACACACACAGACACACAGACACACACACACACAGACACACACAGACACACACAGACACACACACACACACAGACACACACAAAGACACACACACAGACACACACACAGACACACACACAGACACACACAGACACACAGACACACACAGACACACACACAGACACACACAGACACACACACAGACACACACAGACACACACAGACACACACACAGACACACACACACACAGACACACACAAAGACACACACACAGACACACACACACACACACACAGACAGGGTGTAGTATGGTTAAATAACATCACTATCAATCATTCATAATCAATATTGTGACGAATCAATAGCCATGTTCCTGAAGGTGGAGTCATTTCACCTCCATGGTGCTCTCGTCAAAGTCCATGATCTGCAGAGCGTTCCTCACGGTCTTCCAGTCGTTCCTGTCGTTGATCGAGGTCACCTTGGCACACTCCCCCTGTCAGAGAGAAGCCCAGCACACAGCGTCCCCCTCATCAGCTCCTGTCTCCTAGCAGACCAGGTCCAGCCCCAGGGGGTCCCAAAGCTGCTGAAACACACACACACACACACACACACACACACACACACACCTGGACCAGGTATCTGTAGTGCTGGCTGTCTCTCTCCAGGCCCAGGCGTTTGAGCAGGCCCTCCTCTCCTCCCTCCACCAGCTGGTAGAAGATGTGGAAGTTCCTCTCTCCGTGGTTCTGGTGGACCACCCTGGACTTCTCCAGCAGGTAGCTCAGGATGTGCCCCCCCACCGCATCCCCCTGGGAGGGAGGGGCAGGTCGGTGTCACACGTCTGAATTTCTACGTTTGAAAATGGTTTAAGCTTAGCGTTGCTCTACCGCTGACGGCGCGAGCGCTCCCGTTTCCATGGCGTCGGAGCTCACCTCGCTGTTAAACTGGATGTCCATGTACTTGCCGAAACGGCTGGAGTTGTCGTTCTTCAGGGTTTTGGCGTTGCCGAAAGCCTGTGCAGAGGAAGGACATGAGTGAGTGTGGTTATGTGAGTGTGTATGTGTTTGTGTCTTGCTGTGTGTGTGTGTTGGGAAGTCAGACCTCAAGCACAGGGTTGGACACCAGCATCCTGTCCCTGACCCTGTCCAGCAGGGTGGTGCTGGGGCAGCTCACAGCGTAGTACTGCAGGATCTTCTTGGAGGCCTCCGTCTTCCCAGCACCGCTCTCTCCGGAGATCAGGATGAAGTGATTGTTGAGCTCCGTCAGCATGGTGTGGTAGGCGTTGTCGGCCAGGGCGTAGCTGGAGAGACGCGGGGCCGGGAGACAAGCACCCAGGCTGGGTTAGATCGGCCGCTGTGATGGGCCGTGATGCTGCTCAAACACCCACGAACACTCACATGTGAGGTGGAAGTTCGAAGAAGTTGACTCCCATGTAGATGTCCATCTGCTTCCTGTTGTAGATGTCCAGCTCCTTGTAGGGGTTCACAGACACCAGCAGAGTGCCTATGTAGGTCTACAAGAGAGACAAACACGTCAAAACCAGCCAATTGGACAACTCGATGTTTTAGTTTGGCTCGTTTCCCCGGACGCACATAGATGAGGTCACCGCTGAAGCGCTTCCTCAGGTTGTCCATGAAGGCCGTCTCGCTGGTCTCATCCAGGAGGACAAAGTCCTGGATGCCCACCCTGTCTCTGGCCACCAGCGCCCCCTCCATATCCAGCTGACCCCCGGCCCCCCTCGCCTTGCGACCCTGCGGACGAACCACGAAGCAGAGAAGCGTCACCTGCACTGGATGAACAAATCCACACGGACCTGGATGTTTTCTGATGTGTTTATTCCGCACATTCTCCAGTTGTTTCACTTGTGAGACAAAGTCTTTATCGAATACACAAAAGCGAGTGTGGCATCGGTCAACAATCGCTATCTCGCCTTTACGCTCTGGCCTTCGCGACTTCCTGTGTCACGCGCAGGTAATAACTTCATGAACTCGTGTGTTTTCATGCGCGCAGCTACAGGGGGGGGACGGTTCGACGACGTGTGTACGTTAGAATCGAGGACGTTCTGACTGACCAAGATGGCGGCGCGAGCACATCGCGAGGCTCAGTGTCTGACTAGATTCTGCAAAAAGTTCGCCCACGATCAGTGAGGGGATTTAGGTCAAGTCACAGCAGAAAAAGCACAAGCGGAGACCCTGGTGGCTCCGCGGAAGGAGGGGGAGGAGTGAGGGCCTAACTGGCTCCTTTGATGCGGGGCCCTGAGTGGAAGGCCCTGCGGAGCAGACGGGAGCTAATGACCGCTCTGGAGGACAAGGAGCTGCTGGCTACACGCCCGTCTTTCAGAGCTCACTCACCCTGTGACCACAACACAGACCAGGGCCTAGCCGGGCGAGGGGCCATCCTAAACAGCCCCTGAAGCAGATCTCTCTTTCCAAGAGAGGCATAGTGGGAAAAATTCCACCAATCTGTTTTGCATTCTGAACAGCAGCACTTGGACCAAAAGGTTTTTTTTCACAGCTTTTGTTGGTTTTTGTGTGTGTGTGTTTTTTTTTCTTCTCCTTTGGAAGGCAGAAGTCCTTTGATTCTCAACTCTCTCTGTGTAAAAAAAAAAAAAAAAACATCTAAAAAAAATAATCCATTGGATCTAATTGACACAAAGCCCCGAGGTCCTACTCCCATAGACCCTTACACCCCTGGCCCCCAACCCCCCCCCCCCCCCCCCCCCCCCCCTTCTCCACTGTTCCTTTCTTCAGAGAAAGGCCAAGTGTTTTGTCCTGTAAATACCACGAAGCAGAGACAAAAAAGATGCTTTTAAAATGCAGTCTACAATCCATTACACATATTCCCCCTGCATATCCATTCAGTAATTATTCATTAGAAAACATTTAACGTCACAGTGAATTTCACACTGGGCAGTCGCAACACAATGGAGAAGATTTGCCCTATTTTGGGGGTGAAGAGGGGGCTGGGCTTGGACAGAGGAAGGGTGAGGGCGGACGAGGGTGGAAAGGAGGGGTTAGTATTTGTCTGATCTGAGAACCTCTGAAACCAGGCCGTCTTGAGACAACAGGGCAGACTAAACAGTGCAGTAACGGTCCGTGTCCCGTCGCTTGCTGTGACACTCATTTAGTGTGGGCCTGACAGGGAACAATAGGACCTTGTTCCAGGCAATCCTGTGCCGTAATTTGGACTTCATTACCTCGCTCACCCGGGGCCCCACGGAGGATCGAGGGGGCCGGTCGGATGAGAGATTTTTTTTCCCTTCCCCCCGCCCCCCCCCCCCCCCCCCCCCACCCCCCCCCACCTGTCAGACCCCCGCTCTCCGACTCTCTCGCCCCCTCTCCTTAACAATAGCCCTTGCCCTCGTATCCCCACCAATAACCCCCTGCCCGACCCCCCCCCCCATCATCACCCCCCCCCCCCCCCAAACCTCCCCCAGTTTAAGCCAATGAGACAGGTGAACAATATCATTGAAGGCGCCCTGTTTGAGACGTCAGAATCAATCTGGTGATGCGATGGCGGTGCTGGTGCTCTGGGGGTATCTGTGACACCTCCTTTCTTCATGGGAACAAACTTCTCCCTCAGGCAGTGCCGGCAGACAATATGCAGGGGGATCGCAGGCTGCAGATCTGTCATATCTAATCAGGAGTGGGACGGTGGGAGACAGTCGTAACGTAACGTGTGGAAGTAAATCCCAACACCAACACTCCAAACTCAACAACCCTAACTCTCTGAATGTCCATCTAGAGAGGAACCAAAGTGATCGCGAAGTTATCAAACATGACCGTAAGACAAGACAGGCTAAAGATCGGTTACATGATCAGGTGAGTGGCCTTGGCTGCTAAGACTCTTAAGCGATTGTCTTTTAATTAAGAGATGGTCCCTCAGCATGGTCTAGAGTGTCAATGTCGCATGAGATACTGTGACCTCATCCCTGGGAAAGACGGAGGGAGGGAGGGAGGGCAGGACAGAAAGACAGGAGAGGGGGAGGGAAGGAAAAGAGGGGGGGAAGGAAAGAGAGGGGGGAAGAGAGGGAGGGAGAGAGAGGGAGGGAGGGGGGATAAAGAGAGGGAGGGAAAGAGGGAGGGGGGAGAAAGAGAGGGAGGGCAGGACAGAAAGACAGGGAGGGGGGGAGGGAAGGAAAGAGAGGGGGGGAAGGAAAGAGAGGGGGGAAGAGAGGGAGGGAGAGAGGGAGGGAGGGAGGGAGGGAGGGAGGGAGGGAGGGGGGATAAAGAGAGAGAGGGAAAGAGGGAGGGGGGGGAGAAAGAGAGGGAGGGCAGGACAGTGAAAGGAAGGGAGGGGGGAGGGAAGGAAAGAGAGGGGGGAAGGAAAGAGAGGGGGGAAGAGAGGGAGGGAGGGAGGGAGGGAGGGAGGGGAGGGAGGGAGGAGAAAGAGAGGGGAGGGAAAGAGGGAGGGGGGAGAAAGAGAGGGAGGGCAGGACAGTGAAAGGGAGGGAGGGCAGAAAGGAGAGAGCGAGTGAGGGAGAGCAGGAGAGCGGGGGAATGGAGACGCACACTGAGGCACCAGCGGACCCGTGGGCTGCCAGAGCTGGGCCCAGGTGTCCAGGCTCAGCCCAGCAACCGTGCCCCTCGCTGGAAACACTTCACTTGACCCCCTGGATCCTCTGGTGCCCCTCTGGAGAAGAGGGCCTCTAGGCCTGTCACAAGCAATCCGTCTGGCCTCCAGAACACTGACTGTGCTGCTGAAACACTTACTTATACACGCACACACACACACACACACACACACACACACACACACACACACTCACAGGCAGCTGCTCCCACCCACAATACACCCGCTCAGATCCAAGAGCAAAAATCAGAAGAAAAAACAGCTGATAGATTCTTCCTGTAGGTGGAATCCCAACATTTCATCTGAACATGTAAGTGTTTCATCAAGTGGCGTTGAGAAAAAACGTGTCACATTTTCAAAACCCCCCCACATCAATCTGGTCCTACCTGCATTCTTCAATGTTTCCTCAGTCGGCGTTCAGTCGAGCTCTGATGATGACATCCGACCCAGCTGCGTCTCTCTCTCCCCCCCTCCGCAGACAAATCACACGGCGGTCCAAAATCTTTCCATTCCAGCTGGTGCTGACAGACTGAGGCCCTGTGGAGAGACAGACCCACCACTGACCGTCAGCCCGGAAACATCCGACAGCTATGAAATCTTGAATTACAGCCTGGCGTGGTCTGTGGCCCCCATCCTCCAGCCAGTCAATCAGTGAACCCACCGTACCTCCTCTACCTGTGCTCTCCTTCCCCCACAGAGCAGAGCCAACTGACCCAGGCTGAAGACTCCGAGGACCGGCTACTCAATCATTCATGTCTTGCAGGTGGAGAGACGGAGAGATCTTATTCAGTGCTCACCTGCTTGACTGAGTGTAACACAAAGATGCAGAAACAAAACCCAACACAACCTCCTTGTCCCTCTCCCACAGCCTTCCTACCCTGACCAGCTCTGCTGCCCTCCACACACCAGCTCTGGTTACTGATCTTTGCCTGGGATGCATGACTGGCTCCCCTTTTTCCAGAAAGAGGGGTTCCCTGGGTACAGAGCTGATATCAAATCTCGGAGCTCTCTGTTCTGATGGAGAGGTTAATCCGATTGGCAATGACATTGGATTCAAAAGATAGTTTGTGGCTTTTCGTCCCTGTACTGTATCTGACTGAACATGTTTGGAATAGTTGACGAGGATTGATGTCTGTCAATGGAAGGAGGTTCACTCAGCATAGTGCTGCGATCCCATTGACTTGGGTGATCAGCGTGGTTGCATCTTAATGAACCGTCTGATGAAGACCGATGGACGATTGACGTGAACCGTTGCAACACAGTAAACAAGAGCAACTCTGATAATGCGGATGGAAAAGCGTACAAGGGTGTGTTAGCGTGGTAACCTGGTTACCTCAGTAACCTGGTAACCTGCAGGTCTAAACACACGCCCACTTGCAATACACAGGTATCTGTTTCTTCTAGCCTGATGACCTAAACAAGAGAAAAGATCAAGTTTCACTCTATTTACAGTCTTATGACCTGCTTCCCAGCATTCCAGTGAAGTTCCCTGTGATGGATATTCAGCTCCATGTTCAGTTTATATGAATTATTCACTAACCACTCCAAAAAGATGTCAAGGCTACTTTTGGCGGTGGCCCTCACCAGCCCCCACCGGCCCCCAAAGGCCTCCACCAGCCCCCACCGGCCCCCACCGGCCCCCAGCAATGCTTGTCCAATCCTAACAAGCTTTGCGCTACCCACTGAGTCCTGATTCAGCACGAGACCCGGCAAATCCAATTACACAGGAGTCAGAGAGGTTGATTTTACCATTATGGATTCCATGCTGAGAATGAATGTTGATTATAATACTCTCATCTGACAATTACCCCATTTTAATTCTTCTCTCTCCCTCTCTCTCTGTCTTTCTCCCTCTCTCTGTCTCTCTCTCTCTCTCTCTACTTCTCCTCTCTCTCTCCCTCCTTTCCCTCTCTCTCTACTTCTCCCTCTCTCTCTCTCTCTCTACTTCTCCCTCTCTCTCCTCTCTCCCCCTCTACTTCTCCCTCTCTCTCTCTCTCTACTTCTCCCTCTCTCTCTCCCTCCCCCTCTACTTCTCCCTCTCCCTCTCTCTCCCCTCTGTTCCACCGGTCTCTCATTTTTCTTTCTGTCTCTTTATCTTTCTGTTCCTTTCTTCTTCCTTCTCCCTCTCTCTCATACTCCATTCTTCCTAATTTTCCAAGCAGCGTAACGAAGCGCAGGCCCCATCATCACATCACCGGGCCTGCAGACCGAGCAGTGAGGTCACACCCCACAGAAGCTGCTCAACATGTTCACAACACTTCGAGAAGAAAAAACACAACACATTAGTTCTTGTTCAGTTCTAAGTAAACAATATTTATTCTTTTTTTTTTCTTAGAAAACAAAGTTTTTATTCATAATAATAAAATAAAAAACTCAAATGTAAAAAAAAAAAAAAAGTCTGCACCAGTTGACAGATCCTTCGCAACTAACAAGGCAGAAATATAGAGGCTTGAATTGATGAGCTTCATCTCTCTTGAATCCTTTACCTGTCCGAGGTGTTTCCTGGACATGAGGCCACGCCCTCAAGCTCATCTCTCTCGAATCCCAGGAGAAAAGGTCTTCTGCTCCATCGTGCCCTTTGACCTGTTGAATAGGCCTGTCTAACGAAGCACACTGCACATGCTCTTGACCCGGGTCACACCAAGCTCAACCGTATTGACCTCTCAGAACCTTTAAGATGGGTTCTCTATGATCCTCCAGCACAAAAGGCCTGTGACAGTCTGAAATAGCCTTTAGAGTGTGGAGTTTAGACCAGCACCGTGTCAGAGAACTAAGCAGTGGGGGAATGGGGCAGAAAGTGCTTCTACTTCATCAATAGGGACAGGCAGCCTCCCTGCAGTTCAGCCAGCTTCATCCTGCACTCCCCCGCCTGATGCAAACAGACAGCCGTTGTGTTGCTGCACTTTGATAGGTGCGGACTCAAAAGTCAAACTGCATTTTGGCCAAAACTGTCGTTTGACATCCTCCTGATCCCTTGAGCATTTGAAGAACATCCCGGCCAGTGTTGAAGTTGACCGGGTCACTAACCTCCGGGTCCAGAACAACCAAACGCCTCGTGGATTTGTTTGCAAATGCGTTTTAGTGAACAACCATGCCCCCACAAAAGGAACGTAAACATACAACCATTCACTAACTTCTCACCAAAGACACGGATAAACTACACACATTCTCCTCTTCAGACTTTTGGATTTCACCCGGAGACTTTTGACCCGGGTGTTTGACAGAGCTGACATCAGCGACCCTCAGGACCCAGGAGGGGGACACAGGGACCCTCAGGACCCAGGAGGGGGACACAGGGACCCTCAGGACCCAGGAGGGGGACACAGAGACCCTCAGGACCCAGGACGGGAACACAGGGACCCTCAGGACCCAGGAGGGGGACACAGGGACCCTCAGGACCCAGGAGGGGACACAGAGACCCTCAGGACCCAGGAGGGGGACACAGGGACCCTCAGGACCCAGGAGGGGGACAAAGAGACCCTCAGGACCCAGGAGGGGGACACAGAGACCCTCAGACCCAGGAGGGGGACACAGGGACCCTCAGGACCCAGGAGGGGGACACAGAGACCCTCAGGACCCAGGAGGGGGACACAGGGACCCTCAGGACCCAGGAGGGGGACACAGGGACCCTCAGGACCCAGGAGGGGGACACAGAGACCCTCAGGACCCAGGAGGGGGGACACAGAGACCCTCAGGACCCAGCAGAGTGAACCCTCATTAGCGGAAACAAAGGTCTGACCAGGAGACATCCATTAAGCACCTTGGATAAGTCTGGGAGACAGCCACTTCCTGCTCGGGCAGAAGGTCAGACTGGCTGGCAGTGATTCTACAGGGATCCTGGAGGTCACTGTCTGTGCCTGCAGGGGAGATTAGAGGGGGTGGGGTGGGGGGGGGGTGTGGGCAGCAGTGTTTTTGGTAAACAGACACAATTAAGGACAATAACATTGCTGAGCACCATCTTGTTGTTTTTCCTCATTAGTCAGAGGGAGGGAAGGTCTTCACACTTCAGCCGCAGGGAGTCATTCACTGGGACGGCCTGGTCTCCTACAGGGGAACAGGGGGGGATGGGGGGGGGGGATGGGGGACAGGCGGTGTACTTTGTTTGAAATCATCATGGTGGCCTGACTGGTGAATTGGTTGCACGTAAATCTGTATCTTTCATGTCTGGCGACAGTTTCCAAGGTTACCGCGGTCATTTATACTACTGTGGTGATCACCGCCAGCTTATAACAGACTGACTGACTACCTTATCTATCTATTACCTTACCAACTGACTTATAACAGTATTGTATGTCCTGTTAGTGGGACGGAGGAGTCATCAGCTGTACTGTATCTTCCATTAGTTGGTCTTCAATGTGCCTCTGTCATCAATTAATCCACAGAACTCTTTGTAATTTGTCTCAGTCCCTAAGTCTGAATAACAAAAGACATCTTCCAAATTCACCCAGTAGACCATAACGTTGATGTCAACTCAGTGTCCTCTTTGGTTTGTTAAACACGACTCACGAGAGTATCTCAGCCGTAATATCTGCACATATTTGCACATACCATACTTATGGAGAGCTGTCTAGAACAATGGTCTGGTCAGACGTCTATAGACATGCATGAGTCAGAAAGGACACTTAGGTCCCCAATCAGAACACTTGTGGGTAGGTAAGAGCCTGAACTCCACGGGCTCTAGGACCTGCAGGGGTTGAGTCTGCGGGACAGTCTTATTTTGTCCGTTACGTTCATGCATGTAATCATTGATTGTGTCCATTGTGACAGAGCGATTTACCATCTGTACTGTCCCATGGGGAGACACTGCAGTCATTGGCCCTATCCTCACATTATTAAATTAAAGGAATTGTTTCTCTATTTTTTTTTTTTTCTAGTGTAAAAAGTAAAATAAATAAATTACAGCTAATAGAGGATATGTGTCAATAATTACATTTCCAGTGTAATTATAAATGCAATTCCTTATATGAAGTATCAGTGATATAGAGATGTAGTCAGGGGACTCTTTACCTACTGGTGTGTTCTTGGCTCGTGCCGCCAGCCCCTGGCTCCAGCTCGTGCGCGCCGCCCCGGGTCAGTTCCCGCTGCACCAGGGAGAAAAACGCGGGTGCAGCGGCGGGGAAACACACTGTCATCAAGCACACTCTGAACTATTCCCATTCGCTTGAAGCCACAAGTAGCGACACACAGCAATCAGGATCAGGGATTCCAATAATCTGGACATTCCAAATTGGAATTTTGGTGACAAATTCTGGAACGTCTCCAATCTAAAAGGGAACGTATAACATTTGGCATTTTTTAATAGCTTTCGTTTTATAATTTATTTGCAATGCTTTAAGTTTATTTATGTTGCTCAAGAATTACTTTTCTGAGTAAGTCAACTTTTAAAACGAATGTGTTGGATTATCAAAGAGCATTTGAATCTATGGTTTTGAGAAGTGCAGAACCGAGATCACTGTGGCGCAC